>CM052157.1:7525648-7549355 GCA_028455555.1 Augochlorella aurata | reverse complement strand
AGCTGGATGGAGGAGAGTTTTTCCTGCTCGATCCCTCTAAATCACGTCGCTCGGTATCGCAAGACAATGATTTTTCAGAGATGCCAGATATCGACGGAGTGAATGGAGAAATACGGGAAAACAAAAGGAGGATGTGGCCACACGACATCGTGCACGCACCGTGCAGCCAACGATCTCAGCAATTGGAAAACGAGAAAATGGAGAATAATGATCTGATACCGCGAACGGAAAAGCAGAAGCCCGTAACATAACGAGTCTCGTTGTTTCGGGATCGAATAACGAACCCATTCAGCCGTCCGAGAATTTCGATTTCGAAATACAATCGTAACGAGAAAATATTAATTCCGCGCGGCCGAATAAAAAATTCGGACCGGCGCCTCTGTTTTAATTAACGTCGAACATTCCCGGGCCACTCTTTCATCCCTTCACGCTTCCGAGGGAAACAACACCGTTTTCCTTACAATTTTTAAATCGTTTCCCGCGCGTTACCATAATGGCAACTCATCAGGTTGGATGATAATTAGGGAATAATAGCGTTTGTAAGTTTCAATATTGATAAATTTTGTTTTCTCTTCTTGAAATATTCGATGTGCCATTGGAAATACGGTTGTATACCATCTAGGTATAATATCTTGTTGTAAATAGTTATAAATAATAAAAAAAACTGTTATTCCTTTCATATATCGCGGTTATTGTAGTTATATATAAAGATAAATCAAGTTTTGTTAATAGTTTTATCTCTTCTGTAAGTTACATTTTTGGCACTGTTTTCTGTAAAAACACTTCTCAATTTGTCCTAATGATAATCCCATTATCCTCGATGGTCTCGTAGATATTTTCCTTGTTTAGGATGACAGCTCCGGGTACTAAGATCCGTCGACGTATCATTGTCACAAGCAGCAAAGGGTGCAAGCGGGAAAACAAGCGCCGTGACAAGGGTTGTACTGCGACCACAGCCGAACCGATCAAATTAATGAAAAGAATTCCACGGTCCTCGAGATCCCATTCAAGTGTCCAGAAGAGTTACCGGCGGGTCGTGTCAACACCTCTTCACAGAGCCACAAACGAAACAACCTGAGCCGGCAAAGTAGCTCGCGATCAGTGATCCGGCACGGGAGCCGCCATCGAATCCGCACGACGCCGGGGGATTCTCTCGACCAGCTAGCCGTAAAACCTAAACCTAATCTAATGCATTAGCCACGCCGAGTTTCGGAACTGTCGAGAGGGTCTCTTGACTCGAGACACATTGTTATCGGCGCTGATCCTATTGACAGCCCCCAATCCCGGTACACATCCGGCGCACAATGCCGAGCAGCCTGGTTTGCTCGCAGCGGGATGCCACCGCGTATTTTCACCTAATCGGATCCGTTCGACTGTATTGGGTAATCGACTGGACCCTTTTCCGGAACCGAATGCGGATTCACCTTCGGACAACTGCGGAAGGTGTCCGACAGCGAGCTCTTTGTTATTCTTTTGTCGGCTGCCTAACTGTAAGTGTGAGTAACTGTAATTCAGCGGTGGAATGGGTCTAGCTTGCAGGCTACACATTTCTTTTGAGCAACGGATAAGCGAAGTATAGTTCAGGTTCAAGTTGAGATTTCTGCTAAACCGCGAACTGGACGCGGTTTTTTGCTAGTCCCGATTTATCAGAGCTTCGACACTCGACGCTTCTATCAATGATAATTAGTGCTAGTTGTTAACCCATTCACTGTTAATTTCTTTTTTAATTTTAACGATATAATTATATTCGAATTATGTTTTGTTATTAAAATATTTTATATTGTTTAAAAGGCCCAAATGGGTGTTGTAATAAAATAATCAAGACCGTGTTAACCCATTCATTGTTAATTTCTTTTTTAATTTTAACGATATAATTATATTCGAATTATGTTTTGTTATTAAAATATTTTATATTGTTTAAAAGGCCCAAATGGGTATTGTAATAAAATAATCAAGACCGTGTTAACACTAGAACTATAGAAAATATTCTTGTAAGAAATGAATCCAATCTTATTATTATTATATTGTTGTTTTTATATTACAATATATTAGTATATTATTATGTTACAATATACTAGTATATTACAATATATTATATATTACATTTATAGTTCTATCGCTAAACATGGTCATAAACGGTGCCTAAATTCGCAGTCGATTCTCAAGACTTGCTTAGAAAAACAAAATTTATCAATTCTGTTCTAAAATTTCGATATATGTAACAGAATAATATGTGTAAAAATAAAAGACAAATAAATAAATAATTTTGATGATCCAGAATAGACATACCACCGCATGGGGTTAAAACCACGCCTAAAGCAGTCTCATAAATAAGACTGGTCCGAACACTCGATGATCACAGCCCTATATCACACCTTCCACGAACCTCTACAGTGACTATTTCGACAGAGGAAACCCCAAAGTCAAGAAAACAACAGCCGAAATTCGATCTCCCATAGACCCCGAGCACTCGTAGCCCGAAGCGGACCGCATCAAACAGCCTGCAAACGTTCCCGCTTCATTAACCCATCACAGCTCCATTCTCTAATCGCATCGCAGGTCCGAACACCTCGGCGACGTGGCTTCCACAAAGGGGAGCCGGGAGTCGGGGGGTAGGAAAAAATTCTGGAGAAGACTCCGCGAAGGGTGAGCAAGAAAGAGAGAGGGAGAGAGAAGCATCGTCTTGGTTCCCGCGAGAGGCCAAGCCGAAGCCGGGGCCGATGGATGAATGAACGGGGCGCGCAGGCGAGCTCCACGACCGGGAATAACCTCATTCACGTTTCCATCCGTCCTTCGTTGCACATCCGTGTTCCAGGGCCGGCACGGTGGGGGGACGCCCGCAGAGTTTTACAAGATGCGCCATATGCGATACATTATTATACAATGCGAGCGGGTATTCTAAGCGCAGCGGAGGGTTTCGGGGGCCGGCATTCGCCGCTTCTAAACAGAGCCCAGTTCGCCACAAAGAGTCGGAAATCTTTTATATACGCGATTACTCGCCGCGGGGACCACTTGCCGCGCGTTCGCACACTCGGCACCCGTGGAGCACGTGGATTCCCTTTCTTTCCTCTCGTTGGCTCGTCCGTTCTCGTCCGTTCCTTAACTGCGCTGCTTCTTTTCGATCCCGGACTCTGCCTTCTTTCTTTCCTTCTTTCTTTCTTTCTTTCCTTCTTTCTTTACGACCTCTCCGGCCCCTCGTCCCTCTTCCGGGGCCCGCCGTCTCGCTCCGGGCCCGGCGAGATATGGCCGCGAGGACACGAGCCCCGCAGAGACCGCGATTTCTCACGTGCCGACGAGCGAACGCTGCGTGCGGCTCGAGCGTCTTCATTCGCCGGCCGTTGCCCAACTTCCATCGCGAGTGCTGCCGCGAATTATTTTCCATTCGTCTTGCAGGATATTTGCTAATTGCCCGTATCGCGATATCTCACCTGCGATTGGGCGACGCGATCTACACTGGTTTTTTATTATGAAGTGGGTCACGCGTGGCGGTTCCACGTGACAGTTCAGAACCACGCGTCGGACGAAGTGGATGCGTTTTGTACGTGGAAATAGATGCAGTAAATCTTTTTAAACTGCTCCAAGCGACTTGTAAATGTTAGAAGCGCTAGTTCTCTCTACGATGACTCAACTACTATTTTTTTTAAATTTTGCTGTTACTTGTAATTTAAAAAAATGTGAAGACTCTCGTTTTTTCACATTTTTATCTGAGCCTATAATAAAAATTCAGCGTAATAAGGAATAACATAAAATCTACCACAGTCAAATGACCATTTTAGAATTATAAAAATTGTAAAGAACAATTGTAAAATTATAAAGTTATACAAATTGCTTCATGAGAAATGATCGAATAAATTACATTATTGTAGCAACTGCTACAGTAAAAGCTGTACAAAGTCTAAATAAATTAGGTCTCCTCACTTTTACAGGGTAACACACCCCAATCAACGTTAATGTATTTCCTGCATATCGCAGTTCTACTACCGTCGATGTACAGACAGCGCATCGTGCCCGTTATTCAATAAAAATAAGCAAATAATAATAAAATCGATGTACTGTTACTCCTCGAACATCGACCAGTAATACTGATGGCGTCTTCGCGATACACCGCTACATTCTGAAACCGTGTTCTCCGAGGTGCCCACGCTCGCGCGAACATTCTACTATTTCCGTTTAATGTAATCGAATGTCGAATGGTATTAAAACGTTTAGCACATCCGACTTCACACCCATCGGCGCATAAAACACTCGTTCGGAGGCCGGCGTCGGTATCTCCCGCGATTCGTTTGAGAATCACCATGGAACACCGGCAGTCAGTTAAAACACCGTCGCTAATTCCAGGCACTCGAATCGAGGACTAAAATATTATCAAACGCGTCTGGGATTCCTCGAGCTCCGATCGCCGGTTACACCGACGATTAACCGCCAAAATCCGGGAACACCGCGGTCGATTAAACATTCCAGCGATTTCCCGGCGATGTAGCAACAAAGTTCGAGCGGCGCGGATTCCAGCGCGCGGACCTTAAATTTGCTCGCCGGCGTCGCCGTCGCGTCGTTAAAACGCCGCCACGCCGTGCGAACAGCCGGTGGCAACGAGGAACGGGCCGATCGCGCCATCGCGAATCGTTTCCGATGGAAAATACGCTCTCGCGATCGCGCGCCGCCATTGTTGCGCTGGAATTTCTACCCGGTTCTTAAACGCGGCGCGTTCGCTTACTTTTACGCTCTTTACAAATTGCGTCGCCCGTAGTCGAACCTCGCCTTTGCGTTAAATTGTTGCGTTCAAATCGCACGCTCGCGTTCGAGAATTTTCCCGAAGAACCAACAGCTCGTTCGCAATGCGAGGTTTGCGCATGCTGCAGCCGCCACGCGTCGTGTAACTTCGAAAACAAGCATTTTATAGCCACGTTCACCTTCGGCGAGAGATTGCACGCATCGGACAAGCTCGAGACGAACAAAAACGCGTCCGGATATAAAAAGCGGATACCTAACACCCTAGGCAATTTGTTCGACGGAGAGTTAACAACGGTCTTAAAAAAAAAGAGAAACGAAAACCGAAGTCCTCGTTCACGCGAGCTGATGGCAGACGACAATGGCGCGTTTCCGTTGCGAGAAGCGCGCAAACCGACGGCGGATCATCGATCACGTCACGGGAATTAATTAACGCGAGCGACGATTTTTCAGCGCGGCGTGACGCGAGTACGCGCGTGCCGTGTCCTCGCTGCGTAAGTCAACGGCCGAACCATCGGGAAGGATGGAGACATCCGTTCTCCAGCTGCCGCGGAGCGTTTAAGCCGGCGGCCTCGCCACGCTTCTGACAAACCGCCGCGAGGATTTAAGCCGCAGCGACCTCGCGACACTCTAAATTATTATTTCCACGATAAAGCTTGTCCTCCCGGGCTCGAGAATCTCGTCGACGACGTAATTAATGCGTCCGCCGATAAACGGCCCCGGCTTCTGGCCTTCCTGGGCCCCGATCCGGAGGATTCGCCGAGACGTGACCGGCGTGGCGAGCGGGAAACCCTGATCGAAAGGGATCTTGCGGAATTGGGCCTCCGATCTTGCCATCTCTCCGACACGCGTCCTGCGAGACGGCTGATGTATTTATCTATGACTTGTCGATTACTTCTCAATTTCCTCTGGCACCGTTATGAATCATTTCCTCATTCTGCCCTCATGGCTGTTACATCACTCTAATTTTACTGTATTCCCTATTTACACGTCTCATCACCAGAGTTGGCCATTATTCAAATAGCATTTGGAAGAAATTCTTCGAATAATATTTAATTCGAATAGTATTTCGAACAAATTCTTTGAATACAATTTGATTCGATTAATCTGTTTGAAATAAATTGTACCAATGGAATTTTATTCGAGAAATATTCAGGACAATTCTTCGAATAACATTTAATTCGGGTAATATTTCGAGTAAATTCTACGGAAATATTTTATTCGAGTAATTCCCAATTTTGCTCATCAACCTCTTTTCTTTTTATTTCCACTGTTTCTCTATACTTTCATACTTCTTCCATACTATTTGTATTTTGTATTTAATTTTATTCGATCATACAATTTGTATTCACTCGTTTATTATCTATTTCCATATTCTTTTACGTCTTGTATAACATATGTGCAAATAAATCGTTATTATTAAGTTAGTCAGTAGTTCGGTCATCGTTTATTAATTTTAAGCAATTCCGCGAGAGATCAGAGACAGCCTGTGCTGTCTACGATCGGCAGACTGAAACGAAGCATCCCCCTCGAAACCGTTCGCGACGCATCATCGAAGTTTGCGTAAGAAAATTGGCAGAGGACTGGAGCGGAGCTTGCAGACCAGCGGCCATTTTGAAGCGCAGAGGCTCCTCCTTCGGCGTTTCCTCTGTCCGGCGGGTTCTCGTGCTAATTTTCCATAAACGTCAGATAGCCCGCGATATTATTCATAAATACATTTACTTTGGCTAACCCAGCTGCGCAGAAATAATAGAAGAATTAACATATATGCAGAAAACTCGGCGCGAGCCGGCCATTTTGAATAACGCGCGGGAAGATCCATTTATACAATGAAGCTAGACCAGCGGAAACAGCTCGTAAGTATGAAATTAATTTCCCCGTAACAACTATAACCGTAGCTTATGTTTTCATGTTTCATTTTAGTACATTGCAATAGACATTAATTGTATTCTTTTGTGAACAGAAAACCATGCTCGCTCGAGGTTCTCCGCGCAGAGTCTACGCCTTGGTAGACCATCAAATTTTGCTCGCAAGATATCCCGTTCGAGGTGTTCGTTGATCACGGACGGCGTCACGGAAGTATCGTTTTATTGCGAGGCGGACCGCCGGAAGCGATGACGGGAGCCGCGGAATGATTTTCGCATAATTTCGCAACAGGCCGCGCTCGTGCTGGCTCGCCTCGGCTCGTTGCATCCTCGCTGATTCCCTCGTCTGCGCCTCGGCTAGCCGGGCACCGGTCTCGCGTTTTATTTTATGAATAATGTAGCGACAGCCTACCGGCGAATCCGCTGCCTCGTCCGAGAGGACACACAACGCGTGGGACGCTCCACGTCGCGGCGCCGTGTTCGCATTAATCTAGATCACGGCATTTTATTGTATCGTCTCTTCCAGGCCGATCCACCGATTTCCATACAAACCCTGTCAACCCCGCGTTTCCCGATCAACGCCAAACTCCACTAGACTAGCTCGATGAATCTAACCCGGGCTTCAACTTTTCTGTTCTAAGAAAACAGCTATAAATTCACTGGAATTTTTATTCCATATATTTACACATAAACAAAGTATTTTTACTGTTTCGAAAACGGGAGAAAAAGTTGTAGTACTTAAATAATGGCTCTTTGTTTCGCCGACTTTTCCTATAAATGTAAACGTAATATAAAACTGTCCTTGAATAATGCTGAATCATTTTTACGCTAATCGATATTATAATTTTATTGAGATCTGAAGTAAGTGCGTTGAAGAAGCAATTGATGAATTTTAATCCAATTGAATAAAGTGCCTTGATTTTATGAAATCTTTATGGTTTTCAGCGCGATCGTGAAAGTGTTAAAAACGAGAAGAGAACGGCGACCACTTTAGCAAATAGTATAATAGCTACCCTGCTGTAAGTACAACATGACAGGAACCAATCCCACGCAAAGTGAACAACGCGATACCCACCGCGGAGCTCTTAGAGCCTATTAGCTCCGCTTTTCTAGCGTTAAACGTTACAAACGTCGGGAAATCCGGAGCACCCCTGTGTGAGCGCGGCAGAACGGAAACGAATACCTTGAAGCTCCGCGTACAACGTCTTTCAGAACGGCGATATGGAAATTCGCAACATTGTGAGCGGAAGCAAGTCCCACAGTACTCTGCGGCAGATAAAGAAGCACGAACAAGGAGACCTCGGGAGCTAAGTGCCAATAAAATCTTCGGTTTCGAACCCGCTGCTCGGGGATCGCGGCCGTTGATGCAGACGTAAAGATGTCATATTCTCTGTATCGCCGGCGATAACTTTCGAAAAAGCGTTGCCGCGTCCCTCCACATTTCCTTATCTTTCTCTGCTCCCAACGAAGCAACTCGAAATGAAAACGTCTCGTGCTACGAAGAGAACTTTGTTGGACATTTATTTGCACAATTAAAATCGAAGCGATATAAAGTTACATACTAAATTGATTTATAACGACAATTATATGCTTTAATACTTTAATGCTTTTTTAATACATTTATTTAGTAAATAGATCAAGTAATAAAGCGTCAGCATAGCTCCGATTGATAATTTTCTAGAAATTGGAATTTGAATTATCAATTTATTTATTTGAAATTCGATTAGATTATTTGTGTGTTTATGATTTTTAAAGATGTTAATATTTTTGTTAATAATAATGTGAAATGACTGGCAAATGGTTAAATTAATCGCTTAATTTAATTGGAGAGCAGAAAACTGTGTCAACGAAGTGTACAGTGATTTAACCTAAAAAACTAAGCTAAAACTTCTACATTTCTTCACTAAAGCTTGTTAACCTCAAAAAATACCTCGAAAAAGTGAATAATACTAAATAAAGGTGTTTCAAAGCGTTTTTCTCATTTACAAATTGTTGAGAGTGTTAAACAATTCAATATAATTCACTGATTTCTTTAATTTCAAATTTTATATTTTGTTCTTGTTTCAATCTCTTGTTTCAGACCTCTGTACTTTCAGGTTATATATTTTAAGTAGTATACGATTATTATATATTATTTTATAATATAATTATAATTATATGATAAAATATGCAACTATAATTTAAATTCATTTTATATTTTTTTCATCAAAGGAGACGTTTTATAGCCTCCTACAAATTGTTCTTGGCTGGCTTGCCCCCGGCTCCGCGATCGATAAAAGGAAGCAACAACGTTGATCTACCAACCACGGGGCCCGAACAATACTTGAGAAAACGGTGCACAGATAACCGGCGTGCATTACGTAATTAATATACATTAGGTATACATATATCGGGGCCGGTGTAATTACAGCGGGTGATTCCATTACCATAAGTTCAAGGAAGAGCCCATGCATCTTGTGTTTTCTATGCTATTATGGCTTTTATACGATTAACTTTTACGCGCTCCTCGGATTTATCTATGGCCGCGCGAACGATCGTCCAACGATGTTTCGCCTATTTTCGTTTTACATTTTAATCTCAGACAGTTTTCTTTTATTCATGATCCAGTATCCCATAGAAACAGATCAGATTAATACGTAATCGGGAGGAAATCGAACGTTTTATCGTGTCTGCAAATTGGAGACGACTTAATTTTCTACAAACGAGGGTTCGGGGATCTTCATTCTTCCGTTTAATCACAGTCGGATCCGGCTCGATCTTAACACACTAAGTCATAGTAAGGCGGAGAATTTATGCGATTCCTGCTCATTTCGGTTTTCCTCGATTATTTATTTAAATATTAAAGTAAGCGATGGAACGTTGGGTATGTGTTTGATATGTACGTACACTGTCTTCGATCGAATTGTTTGTTCTATAGTTTCAATGTTTCGGAAAGTTTTCGAAAATTTATCAGAAATGTTTCAAAAATGTTTCGAAAAAGTTTGAAAAATGTTTGGAAAATGTTTGAAAAATGTTTGAAAAATGTTTCGAAAATGTTTGAAAAATGCTTCGCATATGTTTCAAAAGTGTTTCGAAAATATTTTAAAAATGTTTTGAAAATTTGTCGAAAATGTTCCGTTGAAATCCAGCCTTGCATAGAGATCTACAGCCTAATCAGTAATATCGAATACGTCCGATAGCGCTCAATTTTTCTGGAACGCCAAGTGTGTTTGTATCTGAAACTGGTTAGAGAACGTTGATTAAACAATTAATGAGATTGTGTCTAACGTATAAGCATTTCACTGGAAACCCATCTTCAGACTATAATAATAACAATAATTTATTCATATATACAGGTAGAAACCCCCTTCGTTAAAGAAGTAATAACAGAGATTTTACATAGCGATCTCACAAGTAGGAGCAAAGAAAAAGGGGGAAAGAAGAGACCGAAAAAACCTTGCACTATCGACTTCAGATTTTTCTCGGCGCGAATGGAATTGCTCGCTGAAGCGGATAGACGCGCGCGTCTCGAAATAAATAGCAACAATATCGCGGTCTCGGCGAACGATAATGGCCGATAGACAATAATTTGGCCGCAAGTGTGTCACGGGGCCGCAGATAATTGGAGCGGCGTCCATAGTAGACCGATGGAAAATTTGCAATCGCAGCCTCGCGGCTGCCGTTATTGGCGACGCGTCTTGCTCGCCGATACAAATGGAGCAAGATCGCAGGCGAATCGGCCGGAGCCCGAAAACGGCCGAGCGTATATCCATTTACGAACGCCCACGGCCCGATGGGCAGAATTTATGCCCGTCGTTTCTTTCGCTTTAGGAAATATTAGTCCCGGGGATGCGGGGCTCGGGACCCGGGGCTCGCCGAGGCTCGCCGAGGCTTGATTAATGCCGATGCATCCATCATCCGGCGATCGGAGCTGTGCTGTTGCACTCGCGAAAGGAAGCTAGCGAAATTATTTGTCCGATGATCTACGGGAGCTCGGCCGCAGTTCCTATCATCGTTTGTCTTCCGCAGCTCTGTGGACAGGCTGCCGCGATTTTTCGCGCGGGAAATTGCCTATCACCTTCCTGCGGACAGCGTCCAGGAGATCCTGGATGGCTAACGAATTCATAGATCTCTCGAAATCGTCGCGCGCCGACCTTGCGATTTAGGCCCTCGACGAAATAGTTTGAGGGTAGCTCTTAGACCATGTGCAGAGTATACTGTATCATGCGCGACCCTATTCAGGAATATATTCTACCGGTAAAAATACCGAAGTATCTACCGGTAAAAAATAGATAGCTGACATTTAAATCAGTGAGACGATTAAAAGAAATTACGAGCTTGGCTATATTGATTACAACCCATTGAAATTGTTTAAGAAACACGCAATATGGCCCCTATGTTCTGCAATCGATGCTGATAAGTTTTATTTTGCATAAGGATTCACTGTCTACCCATTTTTAGTATCCATACTAGTGCAACTTTGCCAAATCTATGCCGCATATACATTGTGCATATCTTGCATATAGTTTGCATGTTCTTGCATATTCTTGCATATAGTCTGCACTTTCGCCACATGACGCAAGTACGTACATAATCTTCCGCAGCCTGCTCGTAAGTCACAGTTCTAATTTAAGCGCTGTCGCTAAGACTTCCGGTTCGCTGAGACACCTAGTTCTTCGTTCGAGTGCTGGTCGACGCGCGATCCTAGAGTATTCGCAATCGATTGAAAGTTCTTGGTTGACATGAAACGACGTGACGATCGGCAGCTTCTGTATCCGCGGATAAGCGGTATCGGATCCATTGGTTTAATTAATTGAACAATTTAAACAGCGAGATTTCGAGGCTGGAAAATCCAGTTTTCGCCGGCGTAGAACCGGAATCGGTGTTCCCGCCGTTTGTATCCTGCTTATGCCGGCGACGTAAAAATGGACGCTCCTATTCATTCAGATTTTCTAACGAGCGAACGGCTCCTGAACCAGCGGCCGTAAAACCATCCTCCGTGATATAATAATCACAGAAATTCCCCCGGCGCGGCGCGCCGAGCGCTCGCCTATCTCCAGAACAGTCTAATCTGATTATTGATCTACGAACGGGAGAAAAGGAAGAGCCGGAGGAAGAGGACGCCGGGTAAAAGAGGCGAGAAGCTCGGCCGAGGAAATATAAACTCGACGGGAAGACACGCCGCGTCGCGTGATATGCGGGGTATCTAGCTGGAGGGTACGTACCTCATCTCCACCGGCGCAATAAATACCCGCGATTACAATGTCGCGGAGCTGTAATTCAACTACGCCTTGCGGCCCATGCGGCGACTGGTCCTCTTTCCATTTTTCTCCGAACGTCTATTTCCAAAATCTATTTTGTCAGCCACACATTGCTCAACAAAATTATAGCATAGACAAATTGGCCAATTTTGACCGACGATAACTCCGCGAAGAATCGTCGTGGGACGATGAATTTACTTTGAAATTAAAGCTTGAAACCTCTACTTTAGAATACCGTTTCTCGATTTCAAGTTCGATGCACCCTCGTTATTATAACAATTTAAATGTGAGGCCATGTTTATCGTATTGGAAATTGCAAAGTTTGACGAACTCTATGGACTTCGTGAAATTTTATTCAGAGATATCATTTAGAGTAGAATGAAGTTCAATCTTTCCTCTTTAACTTAAAAAAAAAGAAATAAGGCTGCGATTTTTTCCCTAAAGTTATAGCATTGTAAAAGTGACCCTTCCATTTCGGTCATGTAGAGGGTTAAGATTTGCAGAGTTAATGAGTTACATTAAGCTTAAATGTAGGGTGCATCAAACTTAAAATCCAAAAACGTTATCTTAAAGTAGAGATTTCAAACTTTAATTTAAAAAAATATCCATCATCTCTCTTTATTTCAATATTTTTCTGTGCTATAATTCGTTCGAGAAGTATATTACCGTTCAAAATTCTCTGCTTCCGAAATTCTAACAATCCTCCGTGAAAATAGTATCAGAAGGTCGTAAAGATTCGCCACGATCTAAACCAATCCTTGACCTCTGTACGGTAGCATTTGCTCCGAAAGTACGGCGATTACAATCTTTCCTCAGACGTTACTCGGGATTAAACTACACCAGATTTCAATTCCGGCTAAATCCAAGGAGTCATTCGCGGATGAATCGCTTCATCGGAGCTGGATCTACCTCGTGCGGCATCGGTTCTACATTGAAACGCACTCTAATGTAACTTTGTTAGATCCAAGTTGCATTCCCTGGATTCTTGGCATTTCACGTTCACCACGGTCTATTGAAATTCTCCGGATTCTAAGAGCAGCATGCTCCGACGTTGATCTTCGATTACATCTTCGAGAGAACTTCGAATCCTCGAAGAAGAACAAACTTTGGCAATTGATCATAGTGGGTAGAAGTTAAGAGAACCCTAACATCATGACCTAAGACAACATTTTTCGTTGTAACAAGAGCTTCGTAGCACCGACTATGGCCAATTTAATTGTTTGAATAGAATTATCGTTACTGTAAATAAATTATTCGGAACTTTTATTTTTACACTTGCAGATTTTCAACGCTTTACCATTTATTACTATATTATCTTATGATAATATATGTAAACAGAAGTTCTGTATAATTTTTGTAGAATGATAGACTAAAGAGTTTATGTAAATAAATTCCAAATAAATCCTAAAAAGAAAAGCCAATGTCCCTTCAATTTTATCTTCCACGTGTTCGCTGTGCTATCAAAATAAACAACGGATTTTTAAGCCTGCCTCAATTGCAAAATGTAGAAGCTGCGAAGCCATCTCTTTAATTCCTTAATAATAATTTCGTCTACGCGAAAACACTGAGAACATCTCGAAATTCCTAAAATATTTCCACCGTTCCGTATTTGATCTACTCGCTTTCGTGGTAAACGCACAGAATCCGCAGTCCAGTGATCAATCAGTCCTCTGCACGCGTATCGTTCTATATATACACACGCAGAAGCATGTAAATAAAAGAATATTGTTGTCTGAAAGTCGGCGATTCAATTAGCCGGCGGTACACCGAAACGTGCGTTTAATTAACGGAGGGAAAAAGCGCGAAAGGGGGTCGTAGACCGAAACGAAACGATCACGGCCGAGTTGGAGGCATCAGCCGGCGACATCTAGCCATTTGTCAGCGGCCCGAAGGGAGCACAGGCGAACAGGAAGAAGCAAGAAGGGTAGTCGGAGAGGAGGCCGCGGCGTCGCGGTAACCCGATACTTTTGCGGGGATGGTTTATGTGGTGACACTCGCAATTCCGTGGTGGACACACGACTCGCTGTGACCTTGCGGACCCCTCCGAGACGGACCCCCTGCCGGGCTACGCCGAATCCTCTTAAGGAGCAACGATGACCAACGGCCGAGCCACTCGTAAAAACTCCGTATGAATCCCTGGCGAGGCGTATGCAGAACGGGGTTTATACGCGCGAAAGTGTCGCTGGCATGCGTGCGAATTCTCCGGCGAGTCTCTCCTTCTTTCCCACCAAGAAACGTCGATCGCTCTCGCATCGAAAACCGCTGCTAGAAATATTGACGCGCGTCGATATAGTCGACAAGAAAAATTACATTGTTTTCGCAGTCCTTAAAGAATCTTTCATTGTCTCCCGATTTTTACAAACGCGTTTATACACGCCATAATTACTAGTAAACTAAAAATCTGTCGTTGAAAAATAAAAATGGAAAGACATATATATATTTTATAATATTGTTACACTTATCCAAAGTATTAAAATGAATATTTTTGTTCAATTTATATATTTCTCACAACCGCGTTGGCAAATTTTGCATAAAAATTAGGATAAACAGACGGCATATCTGTCGAACGGTCAACGCAAGCCTCGAGAAAAAGCCTTCTGAAAAAACCTCGTCGTGGTACAGCGAGGGTTGATGACCAACTGGTAGAGACAGCAAACTGGTAAATAAGAATACCGCATTTTTCCGATAAACATTGTTACCAGATTAGTCCAACGGTTTTATCGTTATAAATCTCGCCTACTCGTTAGATCAACGTGTCCCGTTCTAGGAAAAGTGCGTGGCGCGGAGAAGCAAGAGTCCCGCGGTGCTAATAGATTTCTCATTTTCGAGGATCGGAGAAAAAAGGACGGCCGGGATATCGCGATGTCGTAGATCGCTTGAGAGATAGCCGGAGACCCGAGCGTATTTGTCCGGCGACACCTGCGCGCAGGACACTTCATGTATCAGGCGCGGGATGCGAGCGAGAACGCAGCGCGAATACGAATGATAGCCAGGCCGCGGCGTACACCTTCGATATACCTTCTTGCCATTATCAGATTCACGGGGAACGGCGCCCCGCTAGGAGTCGCATCGCCGTTCGTGTTACAACTACCGGCGTATCAATTCCTTTTACGCGGCCGTTCTCTCCCCGGTATTAATCCCTGATAATTCCGGCGTGACTTCTTGAACGACGATAACGATAATTTTGTTTGCCGTTCGGAATGGAAACGCGATCGGCCGGCAACATTGTTCGGCGATATTTTAACCGGACGCGCCGCCGCGGCCGTGTCGCTTGACTTTTCAGCCGCGATACCCGCCCGTTTATTTTCGCTCCGCGACAACACGTTCCCGCCGCGAAAAATTCGAGAACACGCCGCCCGTAAATCACTCCTTCGAGGCTCCTCGATGTCAAGTCGAAATATTCTCGATCGGTGATTATCGTCGCGAACGAGGTCCTCAATAATACAGTTGTAAAAATGCCTCGCCGTCCGAGGGTTAACCCCCTACACTCGAAGGGCGACTCTGGGGCGACGCTGAAAATTGCTATACTATACTCAAGAGAACTTTCACATTATTAAATTTGCCTAAATTCGATAAATTGTCAAATAATAGGAATATTCTATAAGCGTTCGATTTCATATGTATCAAATAAAAACAGTTATACCAAATGGAAATAGTATAAGTTGAAACAAATGTCTTCATTTTGGAATTAAATATAATAGATCGTTATTACGGAATTCTAACCGGCTCTATCGACAGCGATCCCAAAACTGTGCGCGTCCCTAAAACACCCAGTTTCCCGACACATCGTTTTCTCACGCAGTGCGGGATCAAAGGCCCGTTTCGGAAGCCGCGGAGATTACAAGCCATCCCGAGAGATCTGGCTTCCCTATCGACAGCCTAACGACAGCATCCTCTCCTCGAACGCTGTCTCTGGGCAGCCGAAAACCGATCGACAATTTTCCCTCGCTACCAGAAAAAAGGCTTAACGAGCGAGCGCCCGATAAAGCCGAGGACGCAGGGACCGCTATTACGGCGCGAGGAATGCAGCGGCGTCCCCGAGGGTATCTTCGGAATCGGGCCCTAAAGTACCGCGCGTCCGTTTTCCGTTTACGTTCCCTAATCAGTCCCCTCGAGGGGCCGATTAGACTGCGGCCGAGGTAACCGAGGCGTCCATCGAAGATCGCCTCTCGGTATCTCCGTCCTCGGATCTACGCGGCTCGGGATTTCGACGTTCCCGGGGCCCGGCCCGGGAACAGCCTGACCCGGGGACATAAATATGATAGAGTCATGACCCGAGGATCCACACGCACGGTAGACGACGCGTCGTGCCGGTTTTTCTGGTGTGCTGCGGTGCCGCTGCGGTGCCGCGCCGGTGCGTCGCACGGTAACATAATACGCGTGCACCGCCGCTCTCGCACTTCTGGGACATGCATCATCGGTAGCCGTCCCGGTGTCGCAGTATTTCTCGGCCCCTTTCTTAGATCGTAACACGGTGGAGGCACCGAGTTATATCCCGGTGCCTCGTTATCGTTGCACCGGCCCTGCACCGGCCCTGCTCTGGGGGTGGTTGCAACGCCGCTGATTAATGCCACGATTTTTGGTGCCAGCCGCCTGCGGCTGTCCCGGTAGCGGTAGACTGACTTCGACTTTCGGCCCTGTGGGCGCTCGAACACCCTCCACCCTTCGCCTCACCACTTATAGACTGTGAACACTGAGAATTGTCTAACTATTCTGCCACTTGGTTTTTCGGTTTTGTTATTTCTTATGTGAAAAATTTATTAGTCGAATCTGACAAGTAGCTCAAAGTAGATCCTTCCATTTACCAATAATTGTGGGATTTGTCGGCGCATTTTAAGGTTGCGCTGTTTTGCAAAAGAGATATAACTTGTAAGATATCGGACAGTTTAATTAAACTATAAGATATGTTGCTTTATTAAAAATAAGTTTCATTTACTTAAAATAAATCTGATTTGCTGAAAATAATTTTCATTTACCAAGGAATAAAGTTTATTAATAAATTTTCTGATTGGATTTTTTATTTTAAATTGCATTTCAGGAGCAATCAAGAACGTGACTATTTTTAATAATCCGGACAGTAATGTATTAATAAACACAGTGTAGAAAAGGAATTTAACAATTGCACTAATTCCGTGTGGTCCCGTTGGAAGAAGAGAAATTCTGTACCCTTAAACACCTAATCGAAAAGTAACTAACTAACTAACTATTCCGTGTAGTTTGCACAATTGCAATGTGCGAAGGGATGTTGCAATGTCGTCCTCTTCCCAGCAATAAGAAAACAAGAGACCGTAAAGAATGCTACTGTGTATTAGGTCGAGTCGTACGTCGTCACTTCATATACACGTCGTTGCACCAACGAAATAAGCAATCTCAGTCAGCTCGCGTGACACGAGTCGTTAGAACACGGACTGTGACTCGAGAGAATATTCTTTATACCTCGATCGAATCATTTATTTGAAAAATAATTCCCTCATTTCTGAAAGAAGTCCAGCCTCCCTCGATCGAAGGAGGCGAAGAATGGTTCGAGCATGATCGGGAAGACCGCTTTGAAATGTGGACCATGGAGGTCAGGAGGGTTCCACGAACGAGCCCGAAATGAAAATGGTCTGACCAGCCGGTCCCGAACAGGTCGCATCTATTTTCGTGAGAAACTTTCGGGCGGACTGGTCGCGCGGCTCGTGCTCGTCCTTTTTCGAGCAAGGATTCTCGCGCGTACGACGCGAGGCCAGGCGAGGCGAGGCGAGCTAGCAAGCGAGCGAGCGAGCGAGCGAGCGAGCAGGGGGTTCCAGCGGGTCCGGAGTCTGCGCGGCGCATCTTAATTATGAGGTCTAAATTATGAGCGAGCTCCCGGCGCTGAAATATTTGTGTGTTCGCCGGCCGAGGGTTATGGCTCAATTACCACTCGCTATTTCCTTTGCGAGCCGTTGATTTAAGGCGACCACTTCCTGCGAACCGAGAACTGTCCTTCGCGATCGTTTCGGTCGCGAACCGTTCGCCAGACGTCCGCCGGCCGCCATTATGGTGCGTCGTTTGATCTATCGTGATCCAGGAGATCTCCGCTCGCTCCACGTTTCGCCGATTTAGAAATTATTCGGCGATGGACTAGTTCGCGTGTCCTTTGACACTTCGCAGTCGAAAAGTAATATCAGCGCGCCGCTAAAAATTGTTGCATTGTTTTTCGGAACAATTTTTAACTACTGCGAAGTCGATTTTAAAGAAATCTATTCTGGACGCCATTTCTTTTTCTTTTAAATGAATACATAATAGGTAGAAAATAATGATAGGTAAAACTAATCAACTTTAAGTAAACTCTTCATACCTATAATACTATATATAACATATTATAATAATGAAAGTGATGTAATAAAAATGATATAATAATATAGTAATAATAGTGAATCGCATAGAAAGTGTGACAGCGGAGGGTTAAAAAATGTGGAGATCGTCGAAGAAGAAACATGGTCGCCTGCGAACAGAGTGAGAAAGGGTTCAGCACCTCGGCTGGAACTGTAAAAGTAACTAGATCATCCAGGAAGGAGAAGAAAGCCCGAGGATTTCGTTCAGCCAATTAGAGCCTGCAGGAAGACAATGTCTGCGCCTAGATGGGATCGTGAACGCTAAATTCAGTCATCGGAGCGGCCGCACGCACGCAGCTTTATCCGCCGAGACGTTTACAGCGATATATACTTTACGACTAATATCCGAGCGCAACGAGAGACGTACACCTAACACGGAGATGCGCATTAGGGGCCGTTGGTTGGCGCAACACACGGCGCGCACGGCACGCCATGGCTACGATGCGTGACCACTGCCACCGGCCCGGAGAACCCAGAAGACTCGAAGAGAGTCATGCAGGAAGTCTCGAGCTCGTCAGAGCTCCGACCGAGATCATTTCCCCGGCGTTTTTCGTCTGCAATTAGGTGCCTCGTCTTCTCCGCTCGTCTCCTTTGACAGATGGTTATCGTTTTTACGGGTTGCGAATCGAGCCGCCTCGCAAGTGCTACAGTCTTGTCAGAAGGCTGTGCTATCCGCCAACGACCAGTCTCTTTAACCCTTTCATCTACAACGGCGAGTCAGGATCAAGATTTCGTACTTGATCCGCCAAACGTCAATGTCACTCGTTTATTACGAATATAGGAATAAAAGCGAATGAAGACGTAAACGAAATAAAAATTGCCCTAATGCGTAAGAAAAATATTAGTCGAGTCATAAATAACTTCCGATGCAGCTATAGTGCAGTTCATATCTGCTCACTGTAAGTCTCCGAGACAAACTCTTACGAGTTTTTGCTGTCACTGAATAGATGAGGGTTCAAAATAAATAAAATAAAAAAAGAAAACAAGTCGTAAATAAATAAAATAAATATCCCGTCTGATAAAAAGACGGGAGTTATTTAGGACTCGACCTAATAATTAAAGATGTACGAAGCAGTGAAGGAAATCCTGGTACAGGGAGAGCATCGAACAAAGTTCAGCTGCTTGAGGTCCAACTAACCCTGAACTACTTGCGACCGAAGTTTGTTCGATGCTATCTTTCATCCCCTTGTATTACGCTTTCTTTGGCAACTGCGTTATTAATTAACCTACTTATTCGTTCTCAATAATTTCTCTGATGAAATCGGACAATTTTTTGTTCTTTTATGGCCACGTTTACTCTCGTTCCCAGGCAAAATTTCGCCATCTAGGAATAAACTGTCGAGACTAAAAGTTTAAACGACGGAGAGTCCGTCTTTAGACGATTCAAGGATTCCTGATAAGTTTGTCGCTGAGAAAGAGAGAGAAAGAGAGAGAGAGAAAGAGACAGAGACAGAGAGGGGGGAGAGAGGGGGAGAGAGGGGAGAGAGAGAGAGAGAGAGAGAGAGTTAGTTGCCGAGCATCGAGGAAACGTCACCGTTTCGGCTGGAATGAATCACCGGTATTAAAGCGAAGACGTTTCGCAGGAAACATTAAGGTTACAGTGTCTGTGGAACTGTAAAGAAACCAGAATCCGGGGGAGATAAGTCGCATAAGAGTCCCGCGAAAACAGAGCCATTGGCGGGCACCGGTCGCAGGATACTCTCCGGCGAACCGGTTCAAACGTATCGCTGGTTCTACAAGGAATAAGTGAATTTTATGCGGTCGTGTATCTTCCGATGCAAAAATATGATGACATTCCGCAGATACCGAGCAACGTTCGGCCATACGCGGTGATTTATCGTCCACGTAATTGCTCCCTCTGTTCGGTGAACCGTAAACGCTGGCTTAATCGCGGAACGCAACAATGTGTCTCCCTCGCGTGCATTGTTGAACCCTTTTGCCCGAAGTGCAGTCGTCGCTGGGCTTGTTTTGCAAATCCTTCGCTGATACATGTTTCATTCGTCTAGCTAATTGTTATATTTTATAACGTTAGGATACCAAAGATGATCGAGATACTTTTATATTAACCGATCAAAAACGTTTTTAACGCATTGAGCCCTACAGTAACAATCGCAAAAATTAATAAAATTAAAGCAATTTCTTCAATTAAATTAAAATGAAAAAGCTCGGTTGTATGATATTAACACGGCCACCTAATTTTTTAATTCGCGACTATTCAGATATATATATTATATTTTATATAAATATTACAATAAGGCTCGTTAAAAATCAGAATAAATGTCTTATTCATATTTTACAAACTAATATGAAGACTTTAGTGCTCTGTAAATATACTGTTAATTACTTTATCAACGTTCTCAAATTTTGCGAATCCCACTAAAATTAAAAGATGCGATAAATTTAATTTTGAATAAATAATCCTGTCACCCCCATCTGACAGTGTCGAACATTGCACCGATATTAAGAGAATCTCGACAACGATTGCAAGAAAACTCGAGCGAACAAGTAGCGAATCGAAGAACGAGCTGAAACGATATCATTGCCAATATCAATGCACTCGAAACGATTCTGATCGAAGCCGAAGAGATCCCGCATCGGGCCGAGCCGAAGATTCGTGCGACCGGCGAAGTCCGCGGATCGAAATTCGTGCGGATCCCCGTCGAAGTTCATACGTTCGCTGTATGCAAAAAAGCCACGCGATAAATTATGCGTGTCGAGCGTCCCACGTGGCGCTGCTACGAGCTTACTCGATAAATAATGAGTGGCGGGGCCCGGGCCCCGGCCCCCGACAGACCCATCGAAGGCGAGAGAAGGACGGGTCGCCCGGGTTCCGGCAATGATTTCGACTACCAATAGCGAAAATAAACCTGCAGGAACGCGCGTTCCGGCAAATCCGATCTGACGTACCCTTCGGTACTCGGAATCGTTGGTAAATTTAACGACCCCTCGGTTCCTTACCCTCGCGTGACACGTGGAAACGTGCGGCCGTGTCGCCGGGAACAACTTCGTCGGCACGCGGACCCCGGCCGCACCGAATTTCATCGGAGAACTTGGAAATCTATCCACGTGTCCCGCTAATCTATCAATCACGGCTGTAACACATTTTCTAGGAATTTGTCAAACCGCTGTGAATGTGCTATTAAGGCTCTTGAAAGCGACCGTGCGCGTTACTCAAGCATGCACACCTTCTACTCTACATATACCTACATATGTAGACACAGTTCTTCTACAGTTTTCGTTTCAAGTGGATGCCGGTTATCAAGGCTCCCGTCTTGCACAATTAAATCCGTGTTTTCTGCCATTTTCACCAGGAAAACAATCTCTCGCGCAAGAAATTGCTTTGTTCGACTGTGAGCGCGCCGGTTATCAATCATCAAGCAGCCACGCAACGCTAGAAAATCCAAGAACCATTCCGCACCAGTGCCTCGAGGAAATGTTCGCTGCTTTACCCTTTTTCTTTCGGCCGCACCCTCCGTATCGACGAAAGAAATATCTAGGGTGGCTTTCGGACGTAATCAACTTTATACTCGTCGAACGAGACTTTGTACATTTTTTAAATCTTTTATTTTGTCCATTTTCGAATAACAAAGTTTAATACATCACATTTTGTTCTTACTCACTTAATTTATTTACGTTCAAATAGAAAAATATAGAATTTTTCATTTTGTTTTTTATTGAATTAACGAATTAAATACAAATTCTTATTCATTTATTTTGCTTCTATTTCGGTAGATAAATTTAATTCGTCTTAGCAACTCTTTTCCACTACCCCTTCGTTCAGAACATAGTTTTTCGATAACATCCAAAAATAAACAAAATAAAACAATGCAAAAATATAATATGTCTCCAAATGTAAAATTAAACATGTTTAAAAACAACCCAACCAGCTCGACTACCCTATCGTTGAAAGCATATTCCTTTCGATAATATTCAAAAATAAATCAAACAAAGGTACGCGAAAAGCGTATCTTCTTCGACAAACATAAAGTTAAATATTCCCGGAAACAGACCAAAGGCAAAGCAATTAGAAACCAACTTCACTACCCTTCACGCCTCTATCGCCACTCACAAGTTTGTTACCTAAAAGAACGGTGCATCCACGTCTACCGAGAAGATAATCTGCGAAGGTAGATAACCTTCGTTTCCACTTTTGCCCGGCAAATCGAAATGCCGCGGAGCTGGTCCGAGCGTTTCCAGAATCTCGCAAGCAGCGCAAAATAACCGGAGAACCGTGGCAGCCTAAAAGCAGGCTCCCGGCGCGCCGCGGCGGAGAATCGAGACGGTATCCTGAACACAGTCTCGCTTTCCCCGCTATCTGGCCGTTATCAGGGCCGTCCGGGTCTTCTCCGTTCCGGCAAAAGGAGGAACAAAGTAGCCTGGTATCCGACCGGTGACCAGATCTTGATATTTTGACAGTGTACAGGATGTAATTAGCGGAACCGGGGAACTGGCCGGTACGGGTTTAGCGTCGTCCAGGTGGGCCCCCCGCGTCCCGGGTTTATTCGGCTTATCCGTTTCGTCGGCGGAGCCCTAAAAACTCTTAACGAGCCACTTTCCAGGGAAATTACGAACGCGACGAGCCGGTCTCCGTGCGCAGTGTGTACATAGTAGTGGAGCCGGGAACGAAAGCATGGGAGCTCGCGTGCCGGCTCGGCCCGGCCCGGTGGCTTCGTCGTGAAAATTGCTTGCGCGTAAAGAGATCGTTGCTCGCCGAGCTAAGAGCTTCCTGGATTCTTCCGTTTCCTCTCCTCGTCGCGACGCTGCCTGCCCCCCTCTCTCTCGTTCTCTCTTGTTCTGTTGCCGGTGTTGTTCGTCGTGGCCGGTTACGTCCGTTCGGCTGGCACCGCCAGAAGAGTTAATATGAACGGCGTCGGCAATCGAAGCGTGTCCGGCAACCCTGATCGCTGATAAATTGCTCTAATGCGTCTAATGAACTACCCGCAATGAGATCCGAAGCGCGGCCGGCGCGGCGGAGGAGAGATGCTTTTGTTGGGTCTCCGCCGGGAGACGCGCCGCGATGATGGCTCCTCCTCGTGCGGATTGCCTAGCGTCGGTCTTTTTGCAGGCGAGCAAGAGCGCTCACGGGGGAAGTTCAATGCCGGCGGGTAATTAATTCGGGGCCCGTCTCGCTCCGCGGACCTTTCGGAATTTCTTGCCCACGCCGGGCAAATTCGACCGTAAACGATGCAGATTTGTTACGTAGGCGGCCGCCATTCCCTGCCGAGGACCACAGGGATGTTCGGCCGCGGGTTAATTAATCGATCCGAACGGTAAACAGCCGACGATTACTGCCGATCCGCTGGCTCGACGATGCTCGGCCTACGAAAATTCGATTCCGAGGCGGCGGGTGAAATATTCCCTATCGAAAACGCTCGAATCTCTCGAAATTCTTTAACGCATTGCCGTTTGGGTGACGAAAATAGTCATTTTTTTACCGCTCGTGAAATGCCCGGTCACTAAAAATAGTCATTTTCTTGACTGCTCGTGAAATGCCGGATGACGGAAATAACCATTTTTT
>CM052157.1:7497129-7515897 GCA_028455555.1 Augochlorella aurata | reverse complement strand
GTAAAATACGTTTCATATAGAGCAAAGTATTGTATTACTATCTAACGTTTTCATAAATTTTGTAGAAGGTGAGGAAACGTGTTTAAATAAACCAAAGTGATGCAAATGGAAAAGATTATAAGACGCTATTAATAAATGTAATGAAAATGTGCAGAATTATTCGTTTAGGTAGATTCTTTTTAATTTATTTATCTGCTTTTAAATCCTTAATGTCATTATATTGCTTGCTCCAGGTCTGAAGACTGAACTGACCAATCTAAAACTGGAATATCTCAAATGAAAATTATTCAAAAATTACTTGAAAATGTTCTTTTAAAATTTTGACTCGATTAATAATGTTCCGTGATTCTGTCCAAGCAAACTTGTACTATTTCGTATTAAGTTAAGCATTTCTCGTTGCTCTCTACAAAAATGAAAATGTTACAAATAAACTACCCTACTTGACATGAAATGCATTATCATATTAAATTTCTACACCGATAATTTCCCAGCTGTCATAATTTTCAATGGAAAGCGCTTCTCGAGCTTCAGCGAAGATTTCTAGGGAGTCTGGCCCGTTAGAATTGGAAGCGTTTCTAAACAGCGACTAAATGCATTAAGATCGTCGAGGAAGCCGTCTGAAAAATCGCCAGGAACGCGGCTACGATATTTCACGGGAATTCGTACGAACCGTTTAGAAACTGATACTCCGTCGCCGTCGGCTCCGGTATTAGAGATAGAGGTAGGCCGTCAAGATGATTAACTAAACGTCAAACCGGACAGGAGTAAAAAGGGGGGTTCGCGAGCGCGCAGGACGCATAAATCTTGTCGGTGGCAACGGCGTCCGCCGATCAGCATTGTGCTAATGTTTTCGGTTCACAGATCAACGATCGCAATTAATCAAGGCCTCGCTGTGCCAGCGAGCAAACAAGCAAACATGACGCCGACTCACCGATAGTAGTCCTTCTTGCAGTAAATGTTTCCGTCCCTGCTGAAACAGGTAACCTCGCCGTCCAGGCCCTGACGGCAGTGCGAGCACTGGAGACAGGCGGCGTGCCACCTCCTGTCAACCGCCTGCAGGTAGAACCTGTCGGATATCCGGAGGCCGCATCCGGCGCAAACCACCCCCGGAACGTCCTCGGACTGCGCCGGCGGGGTGGGTGGTGGCTCCAGCTTCGGAATAGCGTGCAAATGCTCCGATGTTTGCTGTTCCTGCGAGTGAGTCTGAGGGTGCAAATGGGAGTGGTGGTGGTGGTGGTGGTGATGGTGGTGGTGGTGGGCGGTTTGGGGCGGCATGCTCAGATCGCTGGGATTCTCGAAGCTGCTGCTGTTGTTGTTCCTGTACTCCTGTCCACCTGCTCGGCACACAAACGATCAATTGCATTCACCTCGACGTCCTACCGTCCACTCGGACGCAATTTATATCGGGCAACCGATGTTAACACGCTCTAGATAGCCACCTTGCTACAATTCCATTTCGACCGGTTCAACGTGTCTCTAGTATCCCGCGAATTTCACCCGGGGCTGGGGAGAAATCGATCTTTTTAATACGGTAGAAATTCGATTATACGAACTCAAAGTTGACAGTTATATTCTTTTTGTTTTCGATTAATTATTGATAAAATAGGGTAACAAGTCGATTTTTGATTAGGCAAAATAATAGCGATTATGTGATAAAGATCGAGGGAAATACTGTTCGCTTAATCGAGATTCCACTGTAGTATACATATTATACATATATCGATCTTCTCGTATAGTATAGAATTTGAAAAATAAATATCTTTTGTCACGTTAATCACATATGGATATTACGGAGTTAAATATATTTGCAGAAATATTTTCGTATGCAAATACCGTTTCAAGGAAAGTTTATTTATTAAATTCTGTATTAGTTGAAGAGTTTGTAGCTTACTATTTTAAAAATCGATTTTTACTGAACACTAATTTCAACATATTGGAACATTCCGATCGCGAAATTGCTAGAGTACAGATCTCTGTTTGCGAAATCGGTCAATGGACCGTTTTAAACGTCGAATATATCGGTAATTACAATTCGTTCGATCGAATCGAACTGGCGTAGGTAGCAAAGGTAACGATCTAATTACACGGCAAATTGATGCATGCACGTTTTCTCTTACACGATTTTTGGATTTGTTGGGTTGGCCAGAAAGTTCGTGCGGTTTTTAACGAATAAAAGCAATTTTACTTGTTTCGATTAATAATGAACATGTTTGGAGCAAAGGAGCCGCATTGGAGAGCAGACGAAAGCGCGACCGAAATGTGCAGTGACATAACCTAAAACTAACCTAAAACTTCGATATTTTTAAATCAAAGGTTTGTTAACTTCGAAGAATATAATTAATCGTAACTACCTAAAAGTGTTTCAAAATGGTATTCTTATTTATAAACTGATGAACGTGTGTTTAACAATGCTATAAAATTAATTGATTTGTTTAATTCCTAATTTTATATTCTGTTTCTGTTCCAGATTCTTATTGCCCCATAGTGAGACCTCATATGTGGCAATATGATCACTTCGCCCCATATATGAGGCAAACAGAGCTAATTCGTTTCTTTATATTGAGTTTTAAAACTACTTTAATATTATTTTAAAATTTATTGCTTCGTAATCATATAGATAAGATATTCAATTATAAATTAAACTTGTTTTAGTATTCTTTTATCAAAGAAAACGTTCTACATTCTTTTCCGAACTTTACGGGACCAACTTTGCCCCTACTCCCCTACATCTTAACACTAAACCCACCACGGCCGGACAAATGACCGGTTTCACATTTTTAATTTCATAATTATCGAAGTCATAAATCTGCTTTCATTAAATATTGTTCAATATATTTCTTTATTCAGACACACACTATTATAATTTGAATAAACTCTATCTTGTAATTTTTACGAGGCAGTTTCTGTTCGCCGCTTTAGACATCGGTAGGTTTAGTGTCAAAATCTTCCTTAAAAAGTCTCAACAGCGTGGGACGTGTACGCAAAGCGACGAAAACTCTGTCCAGCACGGAACGTGTTTAATAATCGTCGAAATTCGCACAAACAGTCTGGCCAAGGCAATGTTTCTCGAGAAGCACTAGCCGGCGCTATAAAATCAGAAGTTAGTTGAATCGTTTCTAACCTCCAGGAGAGTCGTAGTCCCTAGAGTCGTAAGGGGTGGTAGGTCCGTCGTAGCAGTTGTTGTTCGTGCCGCAGTGGGTCTGATGCAGGGGTGTATGATGGGGCCCGTGATGGTGGGCGGCAGGAGGACTGCACGGTAAGGTGGTGGGTCGTGCAGCGTCGCCCATGGACGCGGGGAGGCAAGGACTTAGGTCCCTCGCCTGGTCCACTGCTCCGGGCCCCCCCCGCGCTGCCGGGCCCCCCTTGACGCCCCACAGCCAAGCCGCTGCCACGCTCCTGCGAGCTGGCCGGCTGCTGGAACAAACACCGAGTCCGAGGACTTTAGAAACTCCTTTTCCAGCGGTTTTCGTTGGACGCGTCGCGTCGCGCCGTTGCTCAACCGACCGATCATCCTCCGTCTACCGTTCGGAACAATTGTTGCACAACCCCAAAGGCTGACCCGCAGCCGGCGAAAACGGAATGCTCGTTGCGAGAGCCGAAGCCAGGGCTCCGTTCGAATCGCTGAGTAATCGCCGCCGATCGGCTCGAGTGCGTCTAACTACATGTTTTGTGACCTGCTCGGATGATCTTCCAGTGGGCCCCGCTTCAAAGTCGCCCTTCGCCTTTCGGACCTGTCGAACCCTCCGAGATGACAGCATGAATCCGAGACTCATCCCTAATAATCTCAGCCCTGGACGGCGGACCATTTTCGCAACTGTACTATTCACGATGTTCGTAACTGTTCCGAGCTTTATTCAGAAAATTGATCAGAACATATTTTTCGAGATTTTTCTTGCACGTTTTTCCGTCGTTCTTAATTCAATAGCAATTTATTTTGCTCAATTGCCGAAAATTTAGTAATATATTTTTGAAGATATGTACTTCGTGCGGGTAATTAATGGCGATTTAAATACGATTGGTCAAAATGGCCGGTAATCGAGGGTAAATAATACATTCCGTACCATAGGATGACCATAGGATGACCAAGCGATTAATGGTCAGACGAAAGCCGAATACAAAAAAATCAATTTCCCGGCAAATTTATATTTGAATTAAACAGACACGTTTTGCATGTTTTCAGTAACTTTTCTCTAAAAAAGAAAAAACGATACTACATCATACTGAATGGGTGAGAAGAAAGCAACGGTTACGCTAATTTCACTAAACATTTGATTACAGACTCGATCATTGATAAGTCTTCGACGACAAACCCAGTCGGCGGTTAAGTGACGATTTAAATACCCCGGGTCAAAATTGACCTAGCCACCTGCTCGCGAGGTTTAATACCAGTTCGCTCCCAGGATCTGCTTTGTTATCCACAGCCGCAAAATGTCTAGCGCGAGCAACCACAGTGTAAAGTCGCGAGCGTTACGAAGAAGAGGATCGATCGATCGGATCGAGGCTTGTCCTTAAACGCGGAACGAGCGCCGGTAGGCGGTGCCTGGAAGAACTCCGGGAACGGTGTCGGGCCGCGGAAAAAGTCGCCGGCGCGGAATCGCCTGCCAAAGAGAAACTCGCGGTGAAAGTGATCGAGGAGGATGCAATTAAAGGAGGTTCGGATGAGGATGCGGGGAACAAAGGCTAGGCGAAGACGCGGTCGCGACGTCAAAAAACCGGCAGCGGGAGGTTCCAGCGAGGAGGAGGAGGCGGGGGAGGAGGAGGAGGAGGAGGAGGAGGAGGAGGAGGAGGAGGAAGGGTTCGCGGCAAAAGTGCGCGCGGAGGCAAGAGTCCGAGGAACGGGGCCCGAGCATGGCGAAGACACTTTCCACGGAGGCGGAGGAGCCTGAAAGGACATGGTCGCGAGGACAGCTTCGCGGTGGCTATTCCGAGCGCGCGGAATAGGCGAAATAGGACAACAACCTGGAAGAGACGGCTCGACTCGGCTCGGCGCGGCGGAGAGCACGGTAGCCGAAGTGACAGCGGATTACGGCTCGGTTGACATCGGCAAAGGGCAGCTACGACGCGACGGGGGCTAGGGAAAAGGAGAAAGATAAAGAGTCGGTGGCCACGGTGACGGCAGTAGCCGGTCGCCTCTGATGGATGTCGCAAGGCGGTGTATCGCGCATGCGCGCGACCCTATAAGGCGCCCGATGCCGACCAATCCGAGGAGCCGCCGTGTTTCAACTGTCAACGCGGCCGCGGCAAGCTCGGGACATAAATTACAAGGCTAGGCGGCTGCCCTGGTCCTCTCCTTCTCTGCCCTCTCCTGCCCTCTCCTGCCCTCTCTCGCCCTCTCTCGCCGTCCTCCACTTCTTCTTCCTCCACCCCGCGCGCCGCCCTCCTCGTCCACGTCCTCGACCTCCTCCTTTCCTCGTTTCCCTGAGCGCCTAGGTACCTCTAACCCTCCGACAGCCTCTCCTTCTTTCCCTACGACCCTTTCCCCCGCATTTCCTTTCGTCGGCCCCTCTCCCCGCCGTCTTCCTCCCTGCCAGAGGAAAACCGATGCTGAACTTTACGACACCAGATACCGGTATTTACTGCGCCGCGGAGCTGCGGCGCGTTTGCGATAGAACCAAGGGCGGTAAACTCTTGCGACGTCCGACGTCGTAAAGATCCCCGCAGGCCCTGACGAATTTAAACGCGGATTCCCTCGGTTACGCTGAATTCATTGCATGCCCGCGGGTAGACTCTAGTCGCGCCTCCGATGCCGACTCCGGGAATCGCCGACGCTGATCCAATTAGAAGGCTGATTTGCGTCTGGGAATCTGCGATACTGGCCGAATTGGGTTGTAGAGTAAATTTTGCCAAATTATTCCTAGGCTTGGAAACAAAAATGGACAACTTGCGAAGGGGAGATGCGATCATAGTTGTCGATAATCGGCGACTAGATTTTTATTTTTCTTATTGAAAATATTTTTGTACTTTTATCTAATTTATTGATTCCCTGTCGGTTTAAATATCATTTGTTTTTGTTCTGTTATTGTTAAAAATGACTGGAGATGAGAATTTCCGGAATTCATAATTTCATGAATGTTTTTTATAATAATAATTTTTGAGCAGAATTAATGTAAGTAAATGGTAACTCGACTTTGGAATTTTGATCCTTGGAAAGGCAGGGTGCTTCGAAGCTACTGAATCGTAGACACGGCGAATATACATCGACCTAAAAGCGTGACGCTCGCTTGCGGTAAGTAGATACGGACAACCACGATCAGACAATTTAGCCAAGGCGGTGAACCCTTCGCGTTCCGCGGTCAAACTTTCTTTCACGAAATTGGATCACTTTCAAGCTGAAAACAGTCGCGAGAGATGCAGTAAATTATTGTTCCGTACTTTTTAAATTAATTTCTCACGTAACCCTGCTAAGAAAGGGGAAAAAATGTCTCAGCATCAAAAATAAAAATGGATCTTTTGTAAAATGAAACTAAAACGGTGTCCTAGGAAAATTTACTTTCATCTCGTCCCACCTCAAAAAAAGTCTTTTGAAAAATGATATAACTTGTATAATATTATCTAACAAAATTATTTGACATTTATTATTTATAACAGTCTCGAAAGGAGCAATTAGATTGTATAAAATCAGAAAATCTTCAGAAAATGTTCACACCAATCTAATAATTTTTATTTCAATTCAACTTTGTACAGCAAAATCAAAATTTTGGAAAAAGGTCTTTCGAGTTGCTGGTAGGAACATACATAAAAAGATCTTCCGAGTGCTAAGGGCTAACACTCGATCGATCGTCGATCTTAATAAAAAAAGGCACGTATGCCGGCCATTAAATAAAGAACAAAGTAATCGCGCAGATGATCAGCACGCGATATTCGCGTTCTAATAGCCACGGTGTATTTTATTTCTCCTATCCACTTCGATCCGCATCGGGAAATAACGGTTCGGCAGAAGGACGCGGGATCGAGATCGATCGTGCGGATCGATCGTGTAGATCGACCGGGGCCCGGGTGTTACGCGCAACGGGGAAACTAATAGAAATTGCCGGGACTTCGTTTGCGCGACGTCGCGGAGGATTTTCACTGCGCGACGTAACGGTTACGAGCGTTCTGCGCGATTCTTATGTAATAAACCGGGCCGCGGAAGGAATCCCAGGAACGCGCGTTTCCATGTGTCCCGACTACGCTTCTGGCGCGTGACCGATCGGGAACTATGCTCGTTTCCTTCGGGGATCGCTGATTAACCTCCGATTGGAACTTTGATTGCTGCGACTTTCTTGCCGCGCGGCACGATCCGGGACACCCCGCCGAGCCGGACTCGATTCCACGGACGAATATGTCATTTTTCAACCAGTTCTGTCGATCCGCCGAGGACGATCATGATCGTCGCCTACGTTCGCAGTTCCTTCTTCAGAGGACAGCGAAAGTTTCGAAAATTTCTAGTGCAACATTGGGTCTCCCCGCGAATAACGGAGAAGCGATGGCGAGAATACTACCTAAACCAGACACTATATAGTCTCTTTACAATAATGTCTTTTTACTTGTTAGTATGCAAGACATTATAAAATTTACTATATTTTAGTTTTCATTAAAATTGCAATTTAAATAGTACATTTTTACGAATGACGAGTCTACTCGTTGTAGAGGAATAAAGGAATTTCTTCGTGACGAGTATACCCGTCATAGCACAAAATATTGATATTTTTTCGTGAAGAATATACCCGTCGTAACACGAAATATTGGCATTTTTCATGACGAGTATACTCGTCATGGCACAAAATGTTAGCATTTCTCCATGACGAGTATACTCGTCATAGCACAATGTATTGTCATTTCTTCATGGCGGATATACTCGTCACAGCACAAGATATTGTCATTTCTCCATGACGAGTATACTCGTCGTACAGACCAACTGATTTTGACACATCCCTCTTCCACAATTATTTGCCTAACTTGTAACGATAAAATGCATTCTACACGCAGACAAATACAATCCGAAACGAGACAAGCAGAATCGTACTTCCGGATCAATTTCTGGAAACAACGAGGTGCTCGACCTTCGTTTCGAAAATCGGCGCTCTCCATTCGAGCCGATCCGCGCCGAGCAAAGCTAAAGGGAACGGACAATGGTTTCCATTTGCTCTTGCGGGCTTAATGTCATCATTAACCTCGAGCGAATCGTCCGAACAATGCCCGCTTTTTCCAGCAGTCAGGCGCGTTTCTTAACACTCTATTGTGTTAAGTTGCACTTGTACAGGCACCGAAGAGGTTCCCGGACGAACGCGGAGGCGGCGAGCGGTCGGCTGGTTTTCTTTCGACGTGTCTCAATGAGATTTCCCAACCTTCCGCGGCGGTGTATCGAGCGCCCGAAAGAAGCGCCGACAACGAATGTAAATGCGGAATTCTTTCCGCCGTTGGAAATTGTGCCTCGGTTTTTCCATTTCCAGCCGGGTTTCTCACCACCGGGACTCGCTTTTTATACGCGTCCTCCATTTCGGAGCGGCGCAGACAGCAACAGCGCCACGCCATGCGAGAATTTCACGAACGGAAAGCCTTCCTTCCGCGGATCAAGAGTCCACGGTCTGCGACCCAGATATCTGTTCGCATCTCGGGATCGCGGACCCGGAACAGGACCGAAAAGCTGGCGCAGAGGGAAACGATCCGCGCGACGGTCTCGCGAGGGAAACATCGGGTATGGCTCGCACCGAATTCGACGAAATTTCGCTGAGCTATCTGTCTATACGTACGACACACGTGTATTTAATTATATAAATTTAATAACATTTAACCGTAGAAAACTATGTGTACAGCGAGTATTGATTGAACCTCTGTATCTTATATTTTATTCTTTATAATTTTATAACTAATTGTCACACGTGGGTAACTTCTCATATATATTTAATAAATAAATAGATTAGTACCTCCTTACAATTGGAATATAAAAGAATTAGGTTACTAGACAATGGCTAAAAAATTGTTTGCAAAAATTTCAATCGATTGTTATAATAGAATTAAAAATGAAACGAAAATTTTAAAAATGTATTTCACCGGACCGAGACCGGCGCGGGAACGGTGGCAAACTTCCCCAAAACGGGAAACACGATCAGCAGCGTCCATTTCCAAAATTTTCCCGACGATTTCGCAAGCAGGTATCACGCCTGGCCATCCCATAAATTTCCCAGAAAAGAACGGCGACCGGTCGATCGGTCTTCCCTCCGTAGATCCTTATCCATCTCGAGAGTGGACCCGCGCCGGCACGGGGCCGAACCGCGCGGCGAGCCAGACTTTCACCTCGCGGCGTCGAACTTGCACAAGAGACCCCGCCTTTTTCATTTTCGCGAAACGTGAAGTAAATAACGAGCGCGGAATCCGCCTCGCGGGATGCCGGCACGAAAAGCCGTAGAATGCCGGCAGAAATGTCGCCCCGGCAGTCGATTGTGCGCCGTCACTGGTCCAACCGTTTCGAGATATCGACCACCAATTGCAACCTCGTCGGTCTCTCTCTCTCTCTCTCTCTCTCTTGCTCTTTCTCGCTCGTACCTGCCACGACTTTTCTTTCCTCCTGTTTTTCCCTTTGCGTCGCGGACACGTTGACTGACTGCCGGGCCCGATAACAGTATGATTTAGCGACTCCCCGGGCTGACTTCGCGATTGATAACGGATCCGGGATCCATTTTTGCCATCTCGGTCGCCGGAGCTCGCGCTGAATTGCTAATTCGAGATACCGGATTTTTTTCACGGGGAAGTGGAAATTGTTCCGAGACCGGGAGATTTTTTCCAGCGGCGAATCGGTGTGTACACGGGTTCCTTGGCCGCCGATAGCGGCCCTGTGACTTGCGAGAACAATTTTTAATTAAATGCAACCGCGACAAGGCACGCTACCCTTTTATTCAGCGGAATTTTGGCCATGCGATCCTTCGAAATAGAACGTTTCTTAACCCTTCCGCAGGCCACTTGTTTTTACGGAGTAGAGAGATATTTTCAAGTTTTAATTGTACGGTGATCTTTTCTGATTTTGCAAAGTTTTTCTTAATTTATTATCTTCAATTTCGATAGTATAAAATATATTGTTTGAAACAATTCAAGTGAGCAATGTGCCTGAAACGCAATTTATTTATTTGATTATTCAAAGTTGGTCGTGCATGTCTATATATGTGTATACAGTCACCCACAAAAGTGCTCGTACACCTTTCAAAATGCAATAATTTTTTTCAAATTGGACTAAATTAAATTGACACTTTTTTTAAATTCTACTAGACAATTGCTAAAATGCTTCTTTTTAATTTTGCTATTATTTGGAATTACAAAAAGATACTAAAAGCTCTTGTGTTTTAAATTTTTATCCGAGCCTATAACGAAAATTTTAAAAATGCCTTTGACTTATATACATGCTGAAAATTTCGTTTTAAAAAAGTCATTGCATTACTTAATTTCCTTGACTTTCAGCGTTATGACTAAACCGCAGATCTTTATGCAAAATGGAACTTATCATCGACAATTGCAACAAAGATGAGTGAAATCAAAATTTCTTCCTCTTCTCAATAATCTTAGTCAATTAAAAACAATATATATTACTTTATAATGCAATAATATGCATTCTTCTAATATAGTCTGAAATTTCACCTACACACTTTTCTCACAAATGCATCAAATCCGGAGGTATGAGGTATTCTTCATCGAAACTGGCGACAGAAGCAGACACGAAAACACAATTCCCTAAGAGCCACGATCTGCAATATACGACGACATTTAAAAACCAATTTCGAGAGTGAAATTTCGAATGGATAGGTGGCTTTCGGCTCGAACTTTCGTCGCCACGATGACTACCTTTGTCCCTGTAATCGACGGTCGAGCCTCCGAAAGTCCGTTATCGGCTCGAAATCGTCGGCCACGTTTTTACCTGGTTAGTCGAGAGCCCGGCGTCGCGTCGTCCTTGAAACTTTTCCTTGGAGCCGCGCGTGGAAACTTCTCAGGGTGAAACCGAATCGATTCGATTTTCCCATGGTTAAAGCACGAGCGGCGCGTCGATGAAATGCTCGCCAGCGTTTTCCAAGCACGGTGAACATTCGCGGAAAAATTCTCAGGCGCTGGCGACCTAATGGGTTCCCGTAAATCATAGCTAGACGGCGGATCTTGATGCGCGCCGGACATTATCTGCATCGATTGCGGGAACCAGGAATTACATAAAAACGTATCTCTTCTTTCGAACGGCTTCTACCAATTTCAAATGAGAATATTATACTTGCACCGCGGGTTTTGTGCATTTATAATAAAAACGAGAAGCTGAATTGCAAATAGTGGAGATATTAGAAGAGATTTAGTAACGTTATTGCACTATTTTCGACTCACTAAAATTGTTAAAATTATATTTTCTATATTTCTGTTTCTTACAGTCGACTTCGACAATTTTTATTTTGCATAGAGATCGGCGGTCTAGTTGAGGAGCTTTGTGCGAAATAAAAATTACTTACATTGATTGTATGAAATAAGAGTTAAGCAGAGATGTATTTCCCTTTTTAATATTTTCAATATATTAAAAATAGCGTGACAAGATTTGTAGATTCTTCGATCGGCTTCGCCGTTTTGCATTTCGCTCACCCATTTTCCCCATAAACGCTCTAAATCCCAAGTATATATATATATATTACGCAAGAATATCTCTGAATTCTTCCGACGATTTTGCAGTTTCTCGTTTTCCATACCCTCGTCATGAACGCATACAATGTCCGCAGTGTTGATGATAGATCGGCACGCGACCAAATCCGTGGAAACGTTTATGTATCAGTTCTCAGCGGATTGCTGGAAGAAATGTTTAGCCTAACAACATGATCAGTGTCTCTGTACGCAGTTCGTTCGAGAAATGGAACAAGTTTCTTAACGAAGAGAAACAATCGCGTTTATTTTGCGAAGAGATATTGGAAATCGATTTCGATAACGTCGGCTGAAGTCTCCGAGTAACTCAAAAATAATTTAGAAATTTTCCTTCGTCGGAAAATTCACAAGGTTCGGACAATAGATCGCGGCACGCGACAAAAAGGATCGCGCTCCAATTACCCCGAGATCCGATCGCGACAAAAACCGCGGCAAGAAAGCAGCCGGCTAGCGAGCCGCTGAGCTTTGTTACGTGGCGTTTCCTTCGGGCCACAAGACACCGCGAAATAAATTTCATTAGATACGGTTTCGGAGACATTCCGCGGAATCGCGTCCTTTCCGCACCGGCGACGGTTTCGCGAGCGCAGATGGAAAATCGGTTCCGCCTGGAGCGTTCGGAAATTTATTTATTTACGTATTTATTTATTTCTTTATTTACCCATTTATCTATTTACTTATGTCTTCGCTTCGGTTCCGTCGGTTTACGAACCCACGATCTACAAAAATTGTATTCCCTGCAAGTATTCCCATAACCCGTCCAGGAAGTAGCCTCTCCTCATCTGCGAACATTTATGCGCCATCGTCCGCGTCGATTGGAAAACGCAAGAAAATATTTGCAGTAATAACGAGTAAAGTAGATCCATTTGAAACCTCGATGCCTTCGATATCTAGCTAGAATGTTCGAGGCAGCCCAAATACAGAATCCAGCTCCGCGGAGCGTCCGCTTATCAAAGCGTAAAATTTCCAGCAACGTTGATAGGATTTTGTAGCACGATCGTCCCCGGCCAATAAACCGACGAAACGAGAAGGGACCCGACGTCGGAAAAATCGAAGTTCGCGCAACACGGAGCAGGAAACCGATCCAGTATGGCCGGCCGAGACGGCAGAAACCGGCAGAAACGGCAGGCGGTCCGAAGCGGAGCATTTTCACGGCTTTATAAGCACGCGCGTCCACCGTGTTGCCCGGCGGCGCGGCGTATCAGCTTCCCTTGGCCGGTCCGTGATAGTGATAACAATAAACAGCCTCGTCGTCTACTCGCCGCGCGGCTGCGGACGCCGTAGTTTCTCTCTTAAAACGCGTGGGCGACGGTTAACACCGCCGAGAACCGATAAACTGCTCCGCTATCTGCACTTCTCCGCGGCGACCGGCTACCAGCCACTCTCGCGGACGAAAATATTGGTTCCGAGGCTCTGCTCTCGTGCTACTGTGCCGCCTCGTTCCTTCGACGTGGTTCGACATCGGTCGTTTGGAAAAAGACTTGTTCGACTTCGAAAAACCAACCGAATCTCCTTGCTCTTCTGCGCTGCGGTTCGTAAAGTCGAGGCTTTTCGAACGGAAGAGCAACTTTGGGACAATTGTGTCGAAATTGGGCGACATTTTATCCGGATGACGGATGAAAGGTAAAGACTAACGAAACAAATTTTGGTCGACGCTGTCGAATAAATATTCTATCGAATAAATATTCAAACGTATTAGTATTCAAATGAATAAATATTGAAACTAATTAATATTCGAACGAGTAAATGCTCAATCGAATAAATATCCATTTGTATAAATAATGAAACGAATTAATATTTGATCGAATAAAAATGTATCTACATAAAAAGTGATTGAAATTTTATTTAACAAATGTATCTGGATACAATTTTATTCGAATAAGAATTGATTCGTGTAGGAGTTCATATGGATATAATTTATTTGAATAAAAATTATAGAGCATGCAGTGAGTGGTTTATCGATTTATTTCTTTTATATGAATTTTTTGGAATTTTTCGAATAGAAACGTTTCATAATTAAGTAATTTGGTTATGAATTCATTCATTACTAAATTGTCAAACGAATTCTTTAGAGGCTTTCCGTAAATAAAGTGTTATAATGGCTTCGAGAGCAAAGAATTAGTCCTAATCGAAGACTCGGTGATGAACAGGAACGATTTCCCAGAGACCAAGAAACGAAGGCTTGCCTGAAAACGAGGCTCGCGTGGCGGGCAATTTCCAGAAAATCACGGAGCCCGTAAAGACCAGCGGCTCTGAAATTGGCGTTACGTATGGCTCGTTCCAAATCGATCAAATTGCGACGTTTCCCTTCGTCGCATCTCGTACTCGGTTGTGCAACGGCGCGACGGTGCAACGGTGCACCGGATGCGAGGCAAGGACAGTCGTTCAATTTAATATTTCCACGGAACGCGTCCCTTCTTCTCCGAAACTCGGCCCGTCTTCTGCGACTAGCATGTGCGCCGGCTGGCTGCTCGCGGCTCCGTCTTCGCCGCGCAAAAAGCTGGCTCGCGATCACGAGCGAGGCACGCGAAAACCGAAAAAAAAGAAATGCAAAATTTATCGGCGCTGATTCGAAGCGGAAACGCGACTTTGCTCCGGGACCCCGATGACTCATCGAACTTGCAAAACGCCGCGGTTTTGCAACCGGCCGTGCAAAAACGAGAAAAAAGATCTGCACGCCGCCGGGGCAGACCCGCGAGTCTTATATGCGAATTAATATTCATGCTAGTCGAAGCGTTCCGCGCGGTGGAAAGCCGTCCGATAAACTCGTCGAAATTTTATGAGCGGAGGTGGTTCGATAATTGAAATCGTTTTGAGCACGACGCTTTGGAAAGAGAAACGCCAATCGAATCGATACCTTTCACTCGGCCGCAATTATTCATTTTTTGCGGCGATACCGCTCGGAGTCATCGCCGGTCCGCCATGTTTCCCGAAACGACGACGACGACTTCTAGAAAATTGCGCGGCATTACTATAATAAATCGTAATCGAAATCGCAAGCTTCTTTTTGTTCCAATATAGTCCGGGGATCAGTAACTGTTGGCCAAAATTCAAGATTTCGTTAAATTTTTCTGGATCTTTGTAATTTAAGATATTCGAGGTTGTTGATAACTAGACTGCGGATTTTTATGCAAAATAAAAATTACAATTCATTAATTACAAGATGTGGAAACTACATAGTTATTTGTTTCTTTTCTTAATTGTTCTAATCAGTCGAAAGTGATAAAATATTTTGAAATTGTATAAATGTTTCTGATATTTTATTCTGCTTTCCATTTTTGTCACGAATGCATAAAATCCACAGTCTTCTGATAACAAATCTGAAGATAACAATTTTAAATTCAAAATTACGGCTTCAATAGACGGCATATAGCAGCCTGAGAGGCAATTTGTATAGTTTTCTTGACAGAGATCTCTAGTTCCAACGATTGGTCTCAATTAAATGCATTCGCAGCGACGTTTATATCAGTAGCTAAGGCAGAAAACACAAAAAATGCAACTGGAAATAGTAAATCGTTGCTTGCGATTCGTTTAAATGATGCATGCGGAATACTATAATAAAATGACTCAGACGTCTACTCATTAAAGCTCACGTGGAATTACGTATTCTTGTTTAGAATTGTGTAAGCTGTCATACGAAACCAGTCCGAAATCAGTCACTTTCAAACATTTTTGTACCAGCCTTCTCAAAGTCTTAAGCGTTGCAAACCTTGCGCCAAAACTTGCATTTTTATGTTTAATAACAAAGAATTCAAATAATCAGTTTTACTTTCAATTTAATAGACTTGTCTTCGCAACGCTATATTTTATCATAAAGCTGTCTAACGAATTTAATACTTTGGACTTCGAGGCTTTAAAAATTTGTCAGTTTATAGAAAAACATATATCTTGAAAAATATCGAACTCGAAAAATTGACTTTTGAGCAAAAATTACCGATCTCTGGACCACTGTGCATTCGCGAAGACGAGTGTTTCAAATAATTCTCGTCGATTTCTAATTTTTATTTCGAAGAAACGAAGACGGACGCAACGGCGTCGTCGAACAATCGTGGCGATTCATTTGGATCGAAGGTTGCCGAGTTCGGCGCAAAGTTAGGGCAAAATTTGATTCGCATTAGCATAGGACGCTCTTATTATCTGCGTGTAATGAGAATTTATGATCGACGGATCGCCTAGTGAGGAGATTAACGCGTTCGCTATCGGCGCATCTATGCTTGAACTTTCAGAGGAACAATGAGCTTCCCATGGCCAATAAAAAGAGAGCCTAAACACCGCGCTATATCACTCGGCTGGTTTCAAGATGGCCTCTCGGTTAATTATGCATGCAGCGTCCGCGAACACTTCGGGGTTTATGATCTAAAAAGAAATTTTATTTCTTTGGCGAACACATAAAACCGATTCCTGCTTTTTTCGACGGGCATCTCTGCCGTTGCAAGATGGACTCTCGAGTGGTGATCGGGAAAATGGGAAAACCTTTTTGCTAAACAGATTCATCATTAATTGGTTAATTGTTCGTAGAAAAATCATTCTACGTATATCAACTATATATACATTCTATTTTATTCTTCGCTGTTTTATCGAATAATTTAGTTATTCATTATTAATTATATATTTATTATATTATATTATATTATTTATTATATTATACTATTTATTATGTTATATTATTTATTATATTATATTATTTATTATATATTATTATACTTATTATTAATTTATTTATTTTTACTTCGAAATAAAAAAGAAATATATACTTTTATACACTTCCAGTAATATTAACGGAGGGAAATGGTTTTTAATTTCCAGACTCTTGATTTTGACGTAAAACTTTCGATTTAAAAACTTCATTTTAACACGTCGGTGTACAATTACATTTTAACAGGGCGCTTTTAATTTCGATTTAAACTTCCCGCGATTCGTTTTTCGAAAACTACGAATTTATCTCCGTACGATTAAATCGTTAATGTACATTCCTGTTAACTTCAGACTCCACAGTTCTTAAAAAATCCATCGCTTCGTTACTGAACGAGCGAGTAAATGAACGAGTAAACGGATCTTGCAGCAGGAGAAAATCGAAGCTGTCGAATGGCGTGCAAGAGGCGATTACTATGCAGGAAATTGTAATCGGAATTAAAGTCACATCAACTCATTCGTCGAGAATTAAGTGATGAACTTGATTGGCGGTTTTAGTATCGTAGGCTTTCGATCGGGAGGTCATATATTTGCTTAAAAATAGATCGGAGGCTTCTAAGGAAGATCGTCGATACGACGCCACCGGGATGGGCATATTCGGAGATCGACGAGACACACGCGCTGATTATTTAATGCTGAGAGATGCAGCGACAGAAAGCGGCGCATGCCGAGCAGGCCAAGAATCACGACCCGACCCCGAGATATTGGTTTCCCTCGCGTTCCACGGAAATTTAGACAGCGTCTCTCTCGCTGGCGCTGTCATCCGGCTGGTAATTTCAGCGATCGATCGCGGTCGAAATTTAATCTGTTCGCTGAAAGACCGGATAAACACCTCTCGTATTATTCGGTGCTCTAACATTCCGCTCGGAAATGCTGATCGATGCGAATGTTGGGGGATTGGCAAGAGCCTCGAGCATTTTTGACGGATCTCCAACCATGCTGCATCCAGAAATGCGTTAACAATTTATTCTGAGTATGTACTATAGGACGAAAAATTTTGTTGTAATAATTTTATTGTAATAATTTTGTTAATGGAATTTTAAAAGAGTCAGTTGATAAAACATATATCGATATTAAGTAATTATTGCAATACTCTTTTCATTAGACAAATTGAAAGGAATGGTTTCTTAAATTGTTATATAGTAGTCAATCACTAGACTGAGGATTTTATATATTTATAAATATATAAGAAGAGATAAAGGTAATATAAGACTCTTACAATAGTCTTAAAACATTTTTGTTTTGCATAAAAATCCACTGGCTATTAATCACTGACTTCTAATGATAATAATTACTCTTCAATTCCACAAATAAGCACTATGTAATACTAATTATTCTATCCTCCATAATTACAATTAACTATTACAATTCCCTTCAAAAATTAATGAAATTCACAAATTCAATAATAAATCAAACTAACAAAAACCTCGAAAAATGATCTAATAAAAACATTAAAATGAAATGATAAATCATGCATCCCTAATTTTTGATCCCACTACAAAAATATATTCACTAAATCGATTATCCTTAATCCGACTACATTACGAAATAAAATACATTGCGAATAATTTAAAAAAACTATCGAACTCGTAAAAACGAATCTCCCCGAACTTCTGAATCGTCGATCCACCGAAACCGTGTTCCTAGAGAATTCAGAAGTACTCGGAACGTTTTCGAAAAATTACACACCGGAGATTATGCTTCATTTAGTTACAAGCTGAAGCAGAATATCATTAGCACCATTCCACGGGCAACGCAGTTTAAATAATTTTACACCGCTCGAATACGCGAAACGAACGAGCCCCGCGTTTAAACCAGTTCCGTCCGGCAATTCTCAGCTTATGACTCGTTAAACAAATCTGTTACAGGCACATTTCTCTGTTAAAAGAGAAACACTCTCGGTTTCACGGACAGATGGCCGAGCATCGAGGCGAGAGGGTTAACAAGGAAAATAATCGGCCGAGGAATTAATCATTTATCATCGAGGCTCGGTTTGATCGATTCGAATCGTCCGGGGGCCAGGTAGCCGCGGCTCGGCCGGCAGGAATGCCGGCGAAATAATTCGGCTTAGAAGACTCGTCGGACAGCGTCGTGTTCCCGTCGAAATTAATTTCCGTCCGAACCGGTAGCGATTCCGTCGCCCTTTCGCCGAGACCGAATCTCGGCGACTCGTCTCGCGACGGATCGCCGCCATTTGTTCGGACGGTTTAATAGATTTCTCACTGTCCACCCGTGTGGTGACCCGAGGCAACGTGCACGGAGATATATGCGTCCGTTCGGGGCCCGACGGTGTTTCCCACAAACCGATCCGCGATCGAACGCGGTGGCCAGAAATCTCTGAATTACGGCTCTTCGAAAACTATAATTAATATAGCCGGGTCCTGCGAGCTCCCGACGTCGCACGAATTTAATCGTTCGCTAGAACCCTCGCACGAACGAAAC
>CM052157.1:7465783-7484473 GCA_028455555.1 Augochlorella aurata | reverse complement strand
CATGTAGATACAAACGAGTCTGTTCGGGTTTTCGACTCGGTTCCTGACAGAAAAATTCCTGCGTAGCTCGAGCCAGCAGTCTCACGGAGGCGGCGAGGATTCAGGCGGCGCAACAGTGACGCAATCCGTTAGGATTCACGAGCGCAGCCTAGCCTAATTAATATTTGCAGTTAAATCTGCGATCTAGATCTGAACTGAACCGCTAGCTATCCAGCCAGCCAGGGTGTACCGGCTCCCTGATTCCGTTGTCCGACGCCGGGCTCTTTTCCTCGAGAGACTATACTCGCGACTGCCGGTGTATCCTCGAGAGATAGCGTTCGTGCGAGTTTGTTCACTGACCTGACGAGAAACCGGGCTGGTTACGATTAGGAAACAATGCGCGGCGTAAATCTTCCGGAAGACCATGCCCGCCAGCCCCGGAAGCGGCTGGGAAACCTCTTAAATAATCCTCAGCGCTGATTTTATGGGATTGCTCACGGATCCTTCTTTCACGGATCGAGGGTTCAGTTCCGCCGCGCGTGGATCGCCATCTGGGCTAGCATCGTCTTCACGAGTCATTCGTGACTCGAAGTTCGACTATTGTTAAATATCTAGGAAATTATTAGTATAGCAACTTAGCATAATACGTTAAAGTGCATTTAATTTTAGCCATTTTAATCTCCAAACAATGCTGTGTAAGTGACAAGTCCCTTGAAGACCTCCCGAAACCCCTCAAGACCCCTCAAGATCAATCAAACCACTTAATTTTTCACTTAAACGCTTCTTCTAATACTAGATTTACGGAGCACTAAAAGCATTTGTTTTGCATTAATTTATAAAAGTAACAATAGGACATTTATTCTGAATTTTGACGATTGTTATCAATATTTACCGGAAATAACACACGCATTGAACAAATGGCTCATAAATGTATCTTTACAATCTGAATAATTTTGTCGGATTCCATAAAGAAAAAATTGTTATGCCGTAAATTAATTATGTTAAATTGTTACGCCAAAAATAGCTGGATGCAATATTAACTAATGATCGAATTAAAGCTATTGGAGAACATCGATCGGAAATTACTAAATCAACGAATCAAGTGCAGAGACTTCTCTTATCCCTTACGATTGGCGCTGAAAAGTTTGATTTTGCATAAATATCCGCGGTCGAGACACAGTCCTTTTCAACGATGCCTCGGAGTCGTCGTTGAGATACGAGAAGCTAGCGCCGAGGAGCAAATGGATAAGACTGCTTGTAGCTCGTTTGCCTAATGGATGCTCATCCCTTGATAATTAATTTTGTATTTCGATCGAGCGAATAATCCAGTTGGAAGCTGGCAGGATCTTGGACTCGTCAAACCGCCTGCACTTGCGGCAATCGCGAGCTATAAAGGATCAACTAGTTTTCTGTACTACGAACTATAATGGGGGCTTCGTTATCGGAACGAACCCGGCGATAGCGGGAGCGGGAACGATTTAAGGAGTCGTATCCTCGACAAACAGTCTGTGAATCCTCTAAGCAATCATGCCGTGCAGTTCCCAAGAAATTTATGAACAGTAGAGATAATTGAAATCTACACTTTCGTTTAATTTTTCATTCACTGACTCCGTTACCGACGAAAAGAACATTTCACTCGGCCTGCTGCTTCCTCCTCGTGTACGGTATTTGCATGAACAAGAAGATTATTAGCGAGACTCGCGGATGATCGTAATCGACTCCTGATGACTTCGGTCTACACCGGTTGTCTAGGCGAACCCTGTTTACTCAGCGAAGCTAATCACATTCATTCATAATCGCGCGAATCGAGACAAGAACGAATTTCCTGTTACCATTCAACTACTTCTACGATTCTTATTCCGACCCGGGCTGTCTGCGCGATTATTATGCATTGAAAATTTGTTCATTCCTGAATCCGGGCTCGATGATCGAGGCTTCCCCTTTGCAATGATTTCTCGTAACTCGATGGATGATCTGTTTTAGTCGGTTCCTGGGATGGAAATATAAACAAAATCGGTTACGGTCCAAGCATAAATGACGTAAATGACATAAATGTTCGCATAAATGTTCGCATACTAAATTACAGCGCCCGAGTTCATCTTCATTAATTTGTATAGTAAATCGGTTTGCGTACGAGTTGCCTTGGGTCGAGCTGATTAAATGTAGAACGTTTTTGTATAGTATTTAATTCTGATGTTAGAGGGCCGGATAATCGAGGTTTTACTGTTCATTTTTTATTCCAGTGATGACCACTCTTTTAACGTTAGAAGTACCGTACCTTGAACATGATTAATGTATATTGTTTTATAAAAACAACAAGATTGGATTTATTTAAACTTCCTACGATTTTTATTATTATTTTCAACAGAAACATTTTTATAGTGTCAAAAATTGTAAAAGGAAAATCAGAAACCAGTCATTTTGATTGGTTTGACAGTTCTGTTGCTAATCTCACTAGTGGTAACGTGGAGTAAATTTGTCTCCGTATTAATGACGGTGATTTGACGTAAAATTGACTTCGTATCAATAATGGTGACTTGACGTCAAATTGACTTCGTATAAAAAATCGTGAATTGACGTCAAATTGACTGCGTATCAATAACGATGAATTTGACGTCAATTCACTATTGCTATCCGAAATCAATTTACCATCAAGTCGCTACTATTGTAGCCAAATGGCATCAATCTGACATAGATACATCAGCACTAATATTACAAGTCAATTTAACGTCACCATTCAAGCTCAATAAAACAATCCACCAAGCCACATCACAAAATTTAAGGAGTCATTGGGAAGCTAAAATCTCAAAATCAGCATAGTGTTGTCCAAGAAAAATTTGGTCTCAGTTTTTCGAAACGTTTCGAAGCTCAAGCCGACGTCGATGGAGGAAGATCAGGACTAGAGTCTAGTCGCCAGCCGAAGCCAGAGGGTAGCATAGTCGATGAAACAGCGGTCGGATGTGATGCGTTTAATTACCAATCAGAGACGCCAGGATCGCGTGGTTGATCCCTCTAGCTGTTGGCTGGCCAGGCCGGAACTCGGCGCGCGGTGTTTACGCGTAATAGCCAAGCCGAAGACACGTAGGCTCAGAATGTGTATTTGTTACAGTCGAGCTAGGCCGCGTTGCCTCCTTTTTATTCTGCATCGCGGGGCCCGTGGTGTATGTGCACTGCGCGGCCACTTACACAGGTGCGCGCGCAACCGTAATCAGCAACAGATAACAGATCTCGATCCGTCGATGACAGGAACACGGTATCCCCATGGTAATCGCTGCGGAGCTGCTTCCCGTTCGCCTTCACGGACTGAAATTACCCTCTTCCACCTTTGTTCCACCGATGTTGCCACTGCCCGAGTCCTTGCCGAAGGGGATCCTGGCGCGAGCCAGTCTCTATCGCTACCTTCCCACTCGACAGACCTGCTAACACGATTCTATACTTCGTTGTCGTACTTACCCTGAAAATGCACCAAATATTCGACACTTGCTTCGTCAGAGTTGGCCATTTTTGGAATCAAATTTTATTCGAACAATTTCTTGAATCAGCTCTTCGTATTCATTTTTATTCGCGTTATACGTCGTTGATTTCCGCGAATAAAATTTTATGCGAATTATATGTCGGACAAATTGTTCGAATGAAATTCTAGGTGAAAAATATATCGAATAAAGTATTCGAATAAAATTGTATTCGAACGGTATATAAAATAAATTCTTCGAATAAAAATTTATTCGAACGATATACAGAATAAATTCTTAAAATACAATTTCATTCGAATAAAATATAGAATAAATTCTTCGAATAAAGTATAGAATAAATTCTTCGAATAAAATTTTATTGTGGTATCTGTATAATCACTGTATAATAACTAAAATAAATTTTTTAAAATTTTGCTATTACGTATTTGGAGCAACAGAAAAGAATTAAGAGCCTATAGAGAAAATATGAAAAATACGTACTTGTATGAATACCAAAAATTATATCGAAATCGATTAACGTACTGGAACATAAGAATTACCTGTTTCTGGTTGAAAATCGTGAAAAACAGCTATTTTCATTGCAGTGTGTATTAGCAGAGTACGTAATTCCGATTCCAGTGTCTCACTTTCGTTCGTATCTACATAGCAGATTTCGTTTTTTCGCGATCGGAACGAGTCTCGTGCCCAAGAGAGATTAGAGCAGCACTTGCGTTCAAGGAATATTTCCCCGGGAATGACTTCTTTCGTCTGTGACGTTCGTTTAATTACAAGCAACGGGGAACAGCTCGCGCGTGAAATTTAACGATACCGGCAATTACCGCGTTCAATGCGAGGAGACGCGCGGAATTAAAACTCGGCCGCGCCGACAAAGGTTTGCAAATGCAGTTCCACGGAATTTTTCCGCTCGTATTACCTCGAACGTTCCGTTCCTGCGCTCGCCTCTCGGCGCCGATGAACACGTAGCCGGTCGGATGTTCGAGGAAAATCGCCGGCGAACAATACCGAGCGACTGCGATTGTTCGACGCTGCGCCGATCCGACGCGACGGAAGCGAACGCTCGCGACGAGATCGATGGCCCGCTGTGATCGAGAATCGTCTGGAAAATCAAGCTCCATGTAGCGTAAACGAATTCGAATGGTCATCTTTTTGCTCACAAAATACAGACACACGAATTTAGCTTACCGTTCCGCACTTCCACGAAAACAGGCTGTACTTATGAATTTTTATATCGGACACTGTTAAACAAATGTGATCAAACTCTTTTTTACTTCAATTTGAATAAGTTTGGTTTATTTTCAGAATTTTTCTCGCATGGAAAAATCATTGTTTTAATCTTGAAAATGGAAAAAATCAATTCTTGGTTCGCTTTTACTTCGAGGGACTGTTTTTTGATAATTTATAAAAACGCGATTGCGACACATAGTTGCCATCGTGTATAAAAAAATATGTTTTCGATAGGCCAAACCTTCTTGATTAAAGGAAAAATAAGATCGCTTCGATCGGTCTAGTAGTTTCCGAGAAAAAAATTCATGAATCCGTGTCAGTTTTCGCTGAGAACAGGACCAGCGAGATTCGAAGGCTTGCATTTATTAAACAAGTTTCGCATCGTCGAAACGATCACTCAAAGTCCGCCTAATTTTGCGCGGATCGCATGATACTCGATTCTGTCGAAAATCGTTCACGCATTGACTTTCCGCGACCGATTCGACACGGAACGTCGCGATTCGAGCCGGTCCACCGTGGTCCCCTAACAAGCTCGACGATCCTAATCGCTTCCGACGCGTTCCGTCGTTTATCCGTACGACCGGCCCGTTTCACGAAACGAAAGTTAACCGGCGCGGCGTTGCTCTCCGCTGGCAAAAAATTCACCGCGCTCTCTGCCACGGGTAAGTTAGCATGAACAGATACATGATATAACTCACTCCAGAAAGCAATTATCTTGCATAAGCAGGCAAATCGTGTTATTTCATCGCCCCGTTCCCGTTCCCCGTTCCCGTCTCACTATCGCCCTCTCTTTCTTTCTCTCTATTTCTCTTTCTCTATCTTTCTCCTTCTCTCTCTTTCTCCTTCTCTCTCTTTCTCTTTCTCTCTCTTCGTCTCTCTCTCCATCTCTCGCGAAAACGAATCGGCGATTCCTTCGGCACAAGCTTTTCCTTTCTCGGACGACGTCTTGACACAGAACCGGGACGTCGTCGTACCTGCTCTTTCCATTCCCAGAGCATTTGAATGACTGGTTCAAACGGAAATTAACTCGCGCGCTGATAAGGAGAGGATTAGAAACGCGACCGCTTGTTAAGTCACAGGATCGACGATTTTGGAGGACCCTCGACTTCTGCGGACAGTCGTTCCACCGCAAGAAAATGCTAATGCAGGGTGTTGGCTGCTGCTAACACCGTCATCGCAGCAGCAACCTTTCGCGAAACCTCTATAGAGGTCAAATTCCAATCGTCTTATAGCTATCGAAGACGTAAATTTAGACAATTTAGTGAAAGCAGTTAGTTAGTTGTTTATTTCTTCATTTGGTGTTTAAAAATATAATATTGCTCTTTCCTGTTACTCTACACTGGAACTATCGAGCCCTAACCGCCACTAACGTGTACTGTTTTATAACGATTACAAGATTGGATTTGTTTAAATTTCCTATGATTTATAATGTAATATATACTTCGATAAAGAAATGTAATTAGAAATATCTCCTAAAATTATTTTTATAATATGAGGAACTGTAAAAGAATATAATAGGAAAACAGTTATTTTCATTAATAATAATGAGACTATGGTAATATAATATTTAATTCGTTGTAGAAGTGTACCTAGAAAATTCTGCTAAAAATGTTTTTATAATATCAAGAACTATAAAAGAATAAAATAGGAAAATAGTTATTTTGACTAGTGCTAATGACAGTAATATGATATAATATATAGTTCGATAAATAAGTGTACCTAGAAGTACGTTGATAACATCAGCCACTGTAGAAGAACAAAACAGAGAAACAGTTATTTTGACTGGTGTTAATTAGAGTACGATAAAAACTTCTGAAGTTACCTGTATGGACTGAAGAGCGATGTTTGTTCTAAGCTAGCGAGGAACGGAGTTGTCCAAAAACGTTGAAGAAACACGACAGAGCAGAGTCAAGGGTCGGTGATCGCTCGGAGGGGAAGGCAAGTGCGCATGAAACGCGCTCGTTCCCCGACAAATAAACGTACATTAACCGCTATCGCGACGACGTCCGGCACATAAGCAATAACAATTACGAGTATCGCTAATTTTATGCGCGAGCCATCCCTCATGTCCGCGGAGGGCAATAAATACGTGCGCGGGTGGCTGAGTCGCACTTACTAGATCTAGTTCGTGGCTTCCCATTAAAACACGGTGTGAACCGTGTCCCCTCCGGGCTTTCTTGCCTCGTTCTTGCTACGCGTAGAAAACACGTTAACAAGAAACTCGCCGCGCGGCGAGAGCGATGAAAATTTTTCAAACGGAATGCCCGTTCCTTTTTTTCGTCCCTCCGACTACCCTGCCGCCCGAAGGAACGAGGAACGTTTTCGACGATGATAATTGCCGCGGTTAACGTATCGCCGAGAAGTTTTTTCTTTTTCCCCGGGAATATGTATATGTATACATATATATCGCATCGAATCGACGAAAGCTTGTACGTAATTATTTCTCCGCGATAACGATAATTGAGTCTTTGTTGGACCGTGCGTCGAGGCGTGTATGACTCGGAGGAAGTCGCCGATTATGTTATCTCGAACGTGTACGAGACTAATGACACGTAAAAATATGGGGGGACAGTTCTGAATGAGTAATTGGGCATACCACGTTTCTCGAAGTTTTCTTACAGGCAAATCTGTTTTTAATTTCCCGCGTTTCGAAGTGTGCCGCGCTTTTGTTAGGATTTACCTGGTTCTAATGCTAGGAATGTGACTCGTCCAAGTTACTGGTTTCGATAATTTTCACATTTTGAAAGATAAACACACTGCGGATTTTAATTAAAATTAGTAGATGGTGTACAGAATAATTACGATATTTACAGGATTTAAAAACACTGGTGTAGTACGTTTCACTTTTAATGAAGCAACTAGAATTCCACAGAACCGATTATGGTCCTTTTAACAGCCGAAACAGAATATTTTTTGATGTTAATAAATGTAGCAGGTCCCCATATTTTTCACTTCGCTTCTTAATTCTAGAAGTAATGTTAGGTTAACAGACCTTCATGAAAATTGTACCAAACGGTTTAACCCTTTTATGTATAAACAAATGAATAAATGAACTTGGTAAAGTACTTAAAAAGGAAAAATAAAATTTCTATTTACCTTCTGTAGGTTACAATTAATATAGAAGATTTTTATCTTGCATAAAAATCCATCTCTGACTAAATCAAATACTTTCGTGAAATTGATAAGGCTGTTGGCATGTCAGTGAAAGTGTTAACCCTTTGCAGTCGACTGGCGACATTAAATCGTTACATCACGATTCCAAATAATTTTAACTTCGTCAAATTCGCTTATGTTTAAAAAACTATTGCAAATGGAGATACCATAAGCCAGAAAAACGATTTTGGTTTCCGAGTTGAAATGGCACCGACTGGAAGGTGTTAACCCTTCATACCATTTTCTTTACAATTACGATAAGAACTTTTTCAACCGCAACAATTTCTCAGAAGAAAAGGAAACTTCATATTTATTGCATATTTGCATCTTAAATGTTTAAATATTGCTGACAAGAGAATAGAATTTAATTCCGACTTAACACGTTCAGCGCCACGTCATCCAAATATGGATGACGCTAGTTTTTAAACAATTCTGAAAATTCATTTTCATTTTAATACATCCGAACAAACTAAATTTGACTAGGACGTTTCGGACGCGAAAGAGTTCTAATTCCATCCCCTATGATCAATTTTAACTTTCTAATTTCGCTTTAATTAATTAAATTGCTTTGATTTTGTGAAAATTTTGGTTGTCGATTGTTGGCGACGAACGTGTTAAAGGAACGTGACAGCATTCGTGTCTCGTCACTAGAAATCTCCATCACGAGTCTGACTGTACTAAAAGTACGGCGAGGGGTTAAGAAGAAAACATCGGAAGGGGTTCGCCGAACAGTTTGGTAAAAGTATAGCGATCGTCGGTGTGCCGGAAGACCGAAAAAGAGGGTTTCACAGAGCTCGTTGGAGCAGCGGAAGAGTTTGCAAGGCTGGCAGAAAAGCGATCCACGATTCGACAACAGGCGTAACATTTTCCCACGCGCAGCCGCGCGCATATCGCTCTGAATTATTATACACATACAGATCAGCCGATACAGCGCCTGGTAAGCACAAACCAGAACACACTCGAACACGTACTCCCGGTGCTCCCAGAAACCTGAACGAAGCCAGGGGCTGGGTGTAGCTGTGTCGGCGGCTCCGCGCAGGTGTGTGGGTGTATTATTCTATCGGGGGAAGCCACGCCGGAGGTTGCGTCGGTGTATCACGGCGCACGGTACAACTATGCCCGCTTCCTTCCACATTAAATCCCGAGCGGAATCGCGAATCTACGCGCGGTGAATTGCCCTGGGACACGCACGAGTCCTTCGGCGCGCCCGTGGAAAGCCGCGGATGTTAGGCTTCTCGGGGTGAGAACCGAGCGTGATACTAACGCTCCAGATAACCTTCGTGTTTCCAGTTCTTGGCGCGGCTTTTATGAATGGAGAGGACCAGCCTACGTCGCTGAATTAATGCCCGGGGTTTATTGTCCGCCGGCAGCCCGCCGAGCTAATTGAAGATCGGTAACAGCTAACAGCGCGCTCAGACAGGAAATGTACGCGCGCGCACTGCGTCTTTATTGATAAAAGAACACGCTTGTCCGGAAGAAGAGTTACTCAGCGGGAGCCTCGAAACGCTGCACAGTTTGACTACTCGTTTCTATTACAATCGCATCAAATGTCTAGTCATAAATCAGCATCGATTAAACATTGTTGAATATAGTTCTTTACTCGCTCACACGCTGTTCTAATAACTGTTTGAATAAATTCCATCTCGCAATTCTTACGAGGCAATTTTTGTTGGTCGCTTTCGGACCTCGGTAGCGTTACTCTCTTCGGTAGCAAGCGATCGAAAATGGTTTCCAAAGAGCGGCTGTAAAATCAAGGAGACTACGGTGATTTCGCTTTCATCGTCGGCGAGGTAACCCGGGATCCTGAAATCTGTCATAAAAATCGGCTGTAAGTCGTTAAGGTGCCGCGGCATGCCGCACCCGTTCGCCGGTTCCATTAAAGCTCGCCAGCCATTTGTTATCAGCGATTCGCAGATCGCCGGCGCACACGCGAGCGAACGGGATAGCCGCGGCAGAGCGCCGCTAATGGAATCATCGGAGCAGACCGACGGGATCTGCGGAATTAGGCGCAAAACGCATCCGCGGCTATACCAGCGCATATACATGTAGACGCGTGTACGAGCATGAACCGCCGGGTTCCGGCCTAGACGTTCCCGCGAGCGGACCCGCGTTGCACTCGCGCCGCTCATAATCTCGCGTATTTACATTGGCCGCCGTGAATAAAACTGTTACATTATGCCCCGGCGGTACCACGTGCGCAACCGCCGCCGGTTGTGCCAGCGAAGGGAGCGAAGGGAGCGAAGGGAGCGAAGGGACCGGCGGGACCGGCGATTTTTGCGCCGAGCCGACTCCAGATACGCACCGGCCGTCTCCTCTCGCGGCTTCGGCCGACGGCTTGCTGAAAACGAATTGCGGAATCTGCGGAATATGCTAATTCCGCTTTAAACCGTTAAACTGGCTGATGGACGCGAAGCTAGCGGTGGCTCTGGGACGTTCGGTACCTTTGCAGACAATTAGATTCTCACGGATTTTATGGCTCTCCGGTGGAAATCGAAGATCCATTCGAACGTTAGCTTCATCGTAATCACGTCATCTCTTTACAGTAAATTCCCTCGAATTGTTCCTCAGCTTGTAAACCAAAATGGACAGCTTGGGAAGAGGAGACACGATTATTCGAACCGTGCGCCTCGTTTTTATTAGTTGCCGACGAGCATTTGTTGCTAGTAAATTTCTAGGTCAGACGAAAAATTTTTATTTATTATACGACAAAATTCAATTTAACCGATTAACTCCCAAATTTTCTCTTTTGAATTTTTGACGGGAAAAGTTATGTATACGCACGAGAAATTGTGTAACAATATAATTATATTCAAATTATGCTGTTAAAATATTTTATATATTTTAAAAAGTCCCAAATGGGGATTTCAGCAAGTTGCATTATTTTATGTATTCTAAATTACATATCTCTGTATGATATTTAATCAGAATATAAAACCAAACCAAAAATATCATGCTCCAAATATGATAAATTTGCTGTGTTCAACATATGATCTCCAAAATTGTTCACTTGATGAAAAAAAACGAAACAGTATTAACTGATAAATATAAAATGACATTAAATTGTCAATATTCTTGACATATTCTTCTTTGCCAAGTGGCAATCCCTTAATGGGTTAAAAGATGTAAATAACGTACATATTTGGTAGATTATGTTCCAAATCTTCGCAACGAGTCTGTCACGATATTACAGGGCGAGGGGTCAACAGGGTAATAAGCCTGATCGTCACGATCGTATAAGTTCGATAGTAGCAGAAATTTCTGTTTCTCGTCTGAAACGAACGAACTTTTATTTCCGAGTCTTTTGCAAAGCTTCTATCGGCTGTCGGAGCTGTCGACGCGGTAGAATTATCGCAGCGGCCAATTTCCGGCAGGAAACAGGCGCGATCGCGATTCCCTGTTACGAAACGCGTTCGCCGAGGGTTCAGCTGTTCGTTCTTGACACAACCGCGGCGTTCTCGAGTTAAAACTCCGCACACGATCGAACGAAACCAGAAAAACCGCTGCGGAACTGACGGAAACGACTGGCTCGCGATTGAATCCCCCCGAAATTAATCGATCGAGCTCGACGTGTTCCTCGAAATCGGTGACGCAACCAGAGATCGTTTCGAGTCCCCGGTTCTCCAAAGCAGCGCCGCCGCTGGGATCGGTATCGTCGCGTCGTCGCCGTGTAATTTATGTGCCTAAACTCGGTAGCGTGTTGCCGGGGCATAATTTTAGCGAGATTAACGCCAAACGTGCATCAACCTTTTGCTGGAGCGTGTAATTAAACTGTCTGTAAAACGGCCGGTGTTACTTCATGGCAAACAGAGCTAACGTTTCTTTTTTTTCGCGTTCATTCGTTGCTTACACTTGCTCCTTTTTTATTCCCTTCCTCGGCTCCGCGTTTGCCCTTATTGTCCGTTTCTGGCTCGCCGGTGGCGGTCCGCGGGCTTCCGTCCTCTTTCCCGGCGAAATAAGACGTGCCCGCGAGCTGGCAGAACGAGACGTGAATTACGATAGACCTAATACGCTTTTGTACGCGTTCTGCCTACCGTTGCGGACGCGGATCGGAGACCAGGGTGACGCCGGGAACAACAAAACGTTATTGCTCCCGCTTCTCGCGAGGAGGAAAGGATCGCGTATCCCCGGACTGTGGAAAAAATTGATTGTTTCATGATAACTATATTAACACTTTAACGACCGCACGTCTACGCAATCAAACGTCGCCAGGGGCCTTGAAGAATTAATTTTAAAGAATTTGATTAAATTCACGAAAAAGTTAACATAATCAAAGACGTGACAATGAAATATGAAGCCAATAGCAATATCCACACTTGTTTACATTCATAAATTATCAGACAAAGAGTGTGGTACTGGCCAACAACCTTCGGCGTCAGCGTCACACACATGTTGTGTGAGCGGTCGTTAAAGTGTTAACGATGATATATCTATTAACTAGATTTATTAACGATAATATATCGAAGAATCAGTGTTGGCTAATTCTTGCGGGCTTTCATTAGATGCTTAGGGTTTCCTCTTGGGCAATTTGATTTTCTTCGCAGAACTAGGGAACTAATTTCTTTGGCACAATTAATTAATGTAAATTTGTTACTTTAAATTAACTGTCAATTAATTTGTTCACGCAACTGTTTAACTATGACAAATAATATTATTGGAATTATTGAGACAACAGATTCCCTGAGAGGAACTCAACCAAAGTCCTTTGACCCGATTCTTCTTCTTCATTTAGTCTTTTGAAATTCCCGTATTCAACTGGAAAATGTTTCCATTTCCTAAACAACCACTTTCGTTCAGTCTTCCCAATAAAAGTGATGTGAAAACTTCACACCTTGACATCTATTTACAATAATCGATCAGTCGATTGACTCGACATATAAATTAAATAATAAGAGTAATCACTGTAGTAATATTGATACGTTTGTTCTCTCACTATATTCCTTTGTACACTCTCCCCTCTCTTCTTCTCACTCTTCTTCGACACGACGATTCAGCTACCTGATTTTCGTCTTATTCCCAGCCATAGAATTCAGCCGACCCACTTCGGACCATAAATTATGAAACACCCTGTATACAAAACGATTCATTGTGCAAACAAGAAACGACGACGTATCTGTCACCTTAACAAAGTAAACAGTTCCATTATCCCAGCATTTACACCGCTCAGCTCAGCCCGGATAATCGAGGTTCTACCGTGCCAGGTAAAACTTCGTGGCCGACTGAGAACCGTTTCGAAAACACCGCGAACTCATTCAAACGTCGGTTGTCGTTAGCGCGGCGGTTTCTTAGCGCCGCAAATTAGCTAAACTCAGGCGTCAAGGAGCGACAGCCAGGTGAATTTCGTTTCGTTAATCACCGGGCGAAGTAAAGGGATAGCGCAGGAGCGAGACGCGATACGATCCGGCGCGAATCGAAACGCGATTTTCCGCGTGTTGGAAACGCGGGCGTCTTGGTCTGGGTGTTACGCGGTCGCACGTATCCGCGCTGCTTATACGACAATACGGCGTATCCGGCGGCGATCTTGCATAGATCACACGCCTGTGACCTCTGTAAATGTTTGCCCGACAGAGAAAGTAAACGTGTAAAAGTCCCGCTTACGCGTGCACGCTTATCAGATTAATTACCGGCCGGACACGGGGCAGCAGCAGCGGGAGTGAACCGGGCAGAAGCGGACGGTCCGTTTCCTAGTATGTATCTAGGAGCGCGGCCGGAGCGTATTAATTAAGACGTGATTAGGCCGGCCCTTGGCCTTGCCGCCGCGTTCGCTCGCCGGAAAAGGAATCGTAATTGCGCGGAAAACAAGTCCAGATGATGTTAGCCGACGGGTTATTCGTCTCTTTTTTCTACGATCCTCGCGGTTCTGTTTCCACCCCGGACCCTTTTACCGGAAATCGGATCGGTTTAACCCTTCGCCCTGCCATTTTCATCGTAGATATAACGATCACAACTTTGTCGTTTATAGTCATTTCTTGGAAGAAAAGGAAGACTTACGTTTATCGTGTGTTTAATGTTGAACGCTTAAATATCGATGGTAAAGAACAGAATTTTTCCGGATTACTGGAAGCCCCTCATGAGTCAGAATCGTCAAAATACGATAAAGGGTTAATACTAAAACTACCAAGGGGGTGAAAATGACTTGTTTAGTATTTCTTATAATTAAATTCTGGATTTTATGCATTTATGAATTTGAAAATACTGTTGTGTAAAACTCGATAACATAATTAGAGGAGGAAGGGAATGTGTGCGTAACTTTTTTATTTTGTAATTAATGCAAGTAATATTAATTTTGCGTAAAAATCCGCAGTCTACTTATCATTGTTACGCATTTTCAGAGCATTTTGTTCTTTAAAATTTTGTACGACTTGATGTGTAAATAATTAATTACGTAAAGCAGTTTTCTGTTTTCTTCTGTTTTTGTTTTGTTATCTATATTATTTATTTTATTCACCGAGAGAGGTATCTAATCTTTAAAAAATTATATAATAATATCGGAGCAGTAGTACAATCTAACACTTTCATCTCAACAATAGCTAACAAATTATTGATTGCCATGACAACCGATTCCCAGGCAGAATCCCAGATCGGTAGAAAAGCCGATTTATAGGCTACCGGTCGGTAAGTCGCAAACTTGCACCAGCAGAATCGTTTGTATCCTCCGAACTGTAGGAGGATCGAACAAGTTCCTGCTTCCCGAACGGAATCAATAATTCATGAAAGGATTAGCAGTAATCGACAAGTTCCCGAGTAGCGTAGAATCGTCGGAGGATACGCGGGCAATTTTCATTTTCATACGAACGGTTGCCGGGGTCTCCGGCAATTATTATGAATCGTCTATTCTTTTCGCCCGCGTTCCGTACGTTTCCATTGAATCGAGCCGACGGATTCAATGATGGCGACGGCGAAACTGCACCATCCCCGCTCGTTAACGAGTCCCGATGGCGACGAGCCTGATGGATCGGTAACGCGCAAAAACTTCGCGACGTTAGGCGCGCACGCGATCTCATGAGCCGACGATAGAAGCCTGAACTTGATGATGATCATCGATTCATAAGCCAGATACCGGCGCATACATAATCGCGGCATTATTTCGTGGTTCTCAGGATAGGATCGGAGAGCGCGTCGCTCGCGGCAACAGTTCCTCGTTCCCAGCCCGCGGCACCAGCGCCGATGTGCCAACCGCATTAATTAAAAAATCTGGGATCTCGTTAAGTTCCCGTGGCACCGATCCGGCAAACCATGTCGAACCGGCGTTTCCTCCGTTCGCGGGCTTTACAATAATTGTAGCGCGCTCATCATCGCTTCGAGCTACGGTGCTCCACCGATACGCGCGTTCATTTTCGCTGTCAGTTGCGCGCCATTCCGTTTCCGGTTTCAGCCGCTCCGCGGCCATTAGAGGATCCCTGTCTGCATTTTTCATGATATCGCCGCAGATCCTAACGCGGCCACCCTTCAATCTTTGATCTTTCGGGGCGGTTAGCCTACCATCGCCCGTGAGCCGGCTTCGAGACCGAGTGCTCTTCGCGAGAAGACCGTTACCAGCCGGAAACATCGGTCATCAATCCCTCAATTGCCGACAATAGATCCTCCCGCCGTCGAAACCTCGACCAACCGGTTTCAAAGGATTTAATTGTCCGTTGAACGCGATCGCGGTTCATCTTTATTTATCGCGAAGAATTTCTTTCCGCCGCCTTCCTCGCGAAATCGTTCGATCTTAGTAGTTCGGTATCGATCGATCCTGCCGGGTCGTTTTATCGCAGAATTTATGTTGTTAATAGTTATAATTTTATTTATCAACGGGGTGAACCCTGGAATTGAAAGGATAGCTTAAAATTAAATATAAAAACTTCAGAGAAAGGACTTCCTTTTTAATATTGTCTAGAAATTAGAATCTTCTAATTATAAATTGGAAAATCGTTTTGCTCAGATTTTAATCATATTTTATGGCATTGTCTGAAATATCGTATTATATATATGAAAGATAAGCGGTTCTCAAAAGTTTGTTAAACGCAAAATGAAATCATCCATGTGATATACATGTTTTGTTATGAGATGCAAAATTAATGATTTTTGTATGAAATATACTATTCGATGATGAAGGTATTTTAGTTTCTATTTAGATATAAAATATTTTATATTACATAATTAGACAGCAATTATTGTATTATATCATCCATAAATTTATCCAAAGCGTATTCTGAATAACAAAAGAAAATGTCTTTTAATTATTCCACTATTTTATGTTTCACCTATGCATCATCCTAATAAATGCATAATTTCGCAGTTCAGTATTCGCCTGCCATTTCTTCGCCCTGCTACAGCAGAAATTAATAACATTTTGTTATCTATTAAACACATAGCTAACTCAATCCTTTCAAATAAGAAAAAAACATTCTGTTCTTTACGTTTATATAAAATCGACGCCGAATCCAACATATTTCGAACACGTACAGAATATTTCCGAAGCAAGAACCCGACCAAGCCCCTTAACTCAACGTTTAACGGAAGCATCGGCCGAGTTAGCCATCTTCCCCCAGATTGGATCGTTCGGGACACCTTTAACGTCGTCGATCCTCGGAACATTAATTAATATTGCAGTTCCTCGGGAGCCCATCGGACGGTGATCCCCGCCGATATCGGGAGCCGATAGAGCTAGCGATCGATACGGTTTTCGGGATGCACGTTGCAGTTTATAATTATTCATCTATGGCACAGGTTCCGGTCACTGAGCGGAGAGATGTTTATCCTATATGACTGGCAACCACCTGCCAAAACCGATACGCAATTAATGCTAAATGTTCAGGCATCATGCGATCTTTATATGCCGGCCCATCCCTCGGAGAGAATGCGCGCGTCAGCTTCTCTCCCCTTTCGCAATCTATTTCTAAAGGAATTCCGCAAGACGCTTCCTTATGACCTAATAGACATAAAGACGCGGCAAACCTGCTCGTTTTATCATCGCTGTATCACGGTGGGGCCGATTAATCGCCCTCGATTATAGCGTCTTTCTCATTATAATACGAGCACGTTGCGTCACCGTAACGTGCGGCCGACTCGTTCCAAGTTATGCTCGTCTTCCGACAAAAAACATAGCCGGCCGTGTTTCAAAAATGCTTTACTGTACCCTGCGAGTGAATAAGACCAAGGTTCTCGCATTACGTTTCCGCGTAATTATCATTGATTTCGACGCAGCTTCGATACCGCTTCGTTAGCTTTCTAAACGTTATTATTACAGTGTGTATCTTTGTGCAAGTTCTTGTTTTCGCAGGTTACTTTACCGAGATCCGAAAGAAAAACTATCATCGTCGATCGATTGCAAAAAGAAAGTAGAAATGCTGTTAGACCTTGTTAATTTGTAAGTTTCCTTGCATTCGAAAAATCTGCACGAGCGTGTTAACTGCAACATAAACCGCGGTCTAGTTTTTATCCTCTGTAGATTCGCTTTTGTCTGCCAACATGGTTGGCCTAATTTAAATCCTTGTGTTTCACGGAGAATTCTACCATGTTCTAGTACGCTTTTGTTCGAAATGAATAAGTTACAGCTCCAATTGTGGCTCGAATTGTGAATTTTTCAATTATTTTAAAGACCGTTAAAATATTATGTTAAAAATTATGGAAAAATTATGTTAAAGACTGTTATCCACGAATGTTAACTAATTGTTATCAGTTAGAATATCTATGCAAAAAAGATCCCTACTGTGTCCCAAGTACTTGTGAAACGAAACGTAAGACTCGATATTTAAAGAGAATAAAGTAAAACAACAGTATATCAAAATAGTAATTGCATAAATGGAAAAGCGAGAAAGAAGAAACAAGTTAGATATAAATACATGATTTCAGACATGAAATATTTTTCACCACGGTTAGGCCTGTCCCACACTGCGCTGTTACAGGCGGTGGCTCGATAAAAGTCCATTTCCCTGGAACACGGAGAATTATTTCCCGATACATTTGCTTAATCAAATATTACACGGTTGGAATTGTAACGTTTGCGGCAACATGTCACTCGGTCACGCGATCGATACATCTACATTGGGGGACGAGAACGATCGCAAGAGGACGATCGCAGGAGAACGATCGCGGCGTTATCGCGGCGTACATGCAGCGATACGCCTCTTACGGTACATCTTGATAAAGCCGCGCACATTGCGGGGCCAGCAGCCGATAATATAAGCCGAAGCGCGAAAAATAAAAGCAACCAGAACGGCAGGGAAAGGACATAAAGCCGATCGGAGAGTCTCTGGAACCCGGTTGAAATCGAACGGTCGTAGGCCGAAATGCTTGTCTTTCTCGGACAAAATTCCGTTTATGATTAACGCGTGAAACAAAGTGCATCAAATCGATCTCAGTATGGCATTATATTAAATTATAATCATATATTTAAATATAAAAGAAGAATACTTATCGATTATTAATATTTATACGATTGTGCAGACATTTCAACCGGGAATTTGTATCCGAAATTCAGGTATACCGGTACATTCACCTGTACTCACCGGTCACTTTACCGTTTTTTTAAAATTCCACTATAATTTCGAAGATACTTTGAAACAGAACTGAATAATTCGTGTTATTTTCTTATCGTTATTATATTAACTGGCTCAATAATACGTCTCATGAAAACCTGTTATATAATAAGAGCCTGACGACTCATCGCTTTAATCTTTAATATCTCTTGCCCGAACGGAATACCAATTTAATGTCGGTATTTATTTCGGTTTTCGGCAGTATATCGATTTCGGTATTACAAAAGTATCTGTCATAATTGTTGATTTTAATAAAATAATATATTTAACACACAGATTATAATAAAGTCGATGGCTGTTCGCAGTTCGACTGACGAAACAAGAGAGAGAGAGAGAGAGAG
>CM052157.1:7414164-7460255 GCA_028455555.1 Augochlorella aurata | reverse complement strand
ATAATAAATAGGTAGAATAATTACTGACGATTATTATTGGAATAAAAATGCTCGACTAAAAACTATTCCTTCGAGCTGAAAGTATTCGGCATTTCAAAATATACAGCAGCGCGTGCGAATTACAAAGTGGCGTCCTCTCTTATGGCATTTTTGCCGCGATTGTAGAGATTCAGTCGTATTATATGTCTGAGAAGGAAGTATTAATTATACTGTGTTTGTTTCTAGAATTGAAACGAGCGGCAAGAAGGAAGGGATGATTGAATAGACGTGGAAGAAGATGTGGGAGCTACGAGGGGAATATTAATCGCATGTTCCATCTTTTAGTTCTTTCTAAATCATTGTTTAGGATCGTTTGCACTGTTTCTTGAAATTGAAATGCTATCTGAATGGGAACTTTTTACAACGCCATTGTAATGCGCATTCCAGTTCATGATTAAGACAGTTATCGATGGAGAAAGAAACTGGGACGCCTATCGAAGGTTATCGGCGTGTATTGTCTGCAGATGATTAAAGCGTTGCGGACTGCGCACGTTCCAAGATGTCTTCGCGAAGAAAAGTCATTTAACGAACGGATGAATGGAATTGTAAATGATCGTTCAACGGAACTCTGTTTAAATCCTGTTTCACAGATTCTCGCGACTGTCTAGCAGTGGCTAGTTCTACTCGGGCACCTTCTTGCAGCGAATGCAGCAAGCATCTGGAAGATACTTCGTCTCTTCTGGTCGCAGCAAGTACGATAGGACCTCGTCACCACTTGTGTATACTTAATTCTTTAAAATGATTTATATAAATTTCTTTCTACAAAATGATAATAATTAATGCGAACAAGAATGATAGAATGTAAAGTGATTTTTTGTCGATTTATTTATCACACATTACTTGCTCGAATTATGTAATAAAGAATTATAATATTAATAAAGCATTCATTATACGTTAATAAAGAATTATTCGAATAAATGTTCAAGTAAATATTCGAATAAAGATTCGAAGAAAGATTTATACGAATGAATAGAATAACTTGCGACGAATAAATATATAAAATAATTTTCGACGAATAATTCGAATAAAATATTCGACAAAAAGGAATTCATTTTAATGATTATCTTAGATATAAATAAACTGATTCGCATGATCAGCTCGCGCGAATCTCGCAAGAAGTTCTGCCGGAAACTCTAGTGGACGAACAGAGATACAGAAACGAGCACAGCGCAAGAAAAGCGGTAAAAACAGCAACAATGTCGCGGTATTGTTGCGGCTGAAGCGTGCTCGCAGTAAGTACCTGCGCGGATTTTGCCGTTCCGGCGCGTCGCGGAAAAAGCGTGTTCAAAATGGAAATCCCGGTAGGTTGGCGCCAAAGGTTGTGGTTCGACGCAGTCGCAGTCGAAGTCGCGTGCGTCCTCGAAGCCGAGGGCTTATGCCCGTAGAAGGTAGAATCGCGTTCCGCTTAGGAAGGGCTTTTTTGTGGCAGTGTACTCCGTGTGCCGCGGACTGTTATTGCGACCATCCAACAAAATGCCTTCCGCCCGGACTGAATAGGGCGTCGTAACCCGTAATCACGCCGGCATGCGGCACTGTTCGCACCATGAAAGCTCGCCGCTTCTCGATCTCGTCGTATCTCTATTAAACAACCAAATAATCGGCGTCGTCTCTTGCGCGGGTCGGTCCGAGAAATTCGCGCGACCGGTGTTCGTAGGAAAATAAGTTACGCGGGAGTGGGGAAGCTGACGCATGCGCCGGGAGTCTTGCACGGCGGCGTGGCGCGTCTACCAAGTGAACGTTATAATTCTTGTATAAAAGGAACTTTAGCAGTGTAATCTTTTAATTTTGTTAATAATTTTCACCTCTCTGTTTTACGTGACAAAGGGCTTTTCTGTTGAAACCGCCAAATCAATAAGTAAATCAATAAGTAAATCAATAAGTAAATATATAAGTAAATAACTAAGTCAATAAATAAGTAAATATATAAGTAAATAACTAAGTAAATAAATAAGTAAATATATAAGTAAATAACTAAGTAAATAAATATCTAAATAAATATGTAGATAAATAAGTAGATAAATAAGTAAATAAATAATTAAGTAAATAAGTAAGTAAATAATTAATTAAATGAGTAAATGAATAAGTAAGTAAATAAGTAAAAAAATAAATCAACTGGTTGTCTCCCAGTTCACATGAATGGAGTTCTACCCTATACGTATTCCGTAATTTTACTGTGCGAACTACAGAAACGCAGACCGTATTACGCCGGGATCATTAATGCACCTACCAGCGTCGACGGAAAAGAAATGAACTTTCATCTGTGTCTTAAAAATGAAAGCAGCCATCAGAATGAAAGAAAGAGGAAAGGAAAGTGCGGCTCTGTAACCAGAAACCATAGAAGAAGTACGATGATGGACTTACCACTAACTTCTCGACGTTTACAAATTACATCCCACGTGTTAGTTCCACATTTTCGAAAAGTAAAATACAGGTCATTTTACACAGTACGACAGCGGAGATCCTTTTTACTCAGTAATCGCGGCACCAAGTCCCGCGACATTCGTTGATCGAAAATCTAAAGGAAAAATGGACGATTGCCGCGGGATATTTGTCGAGGGTGCCCGAGGCGGCTCACGGTTGAAAAGTGACCGTCGAAAGGAACAGCCTGGGCGAGCGAGGCCCCGAAGGGCTACGTACGAGGAGGAATCGGCGTGGCCGTGGCGAGGTGAGCAAAGTCGGACGTGCTGTCTCGTAAATTTCGCGTGCACCCGTGTCGTTGGATGCGGTAAGCCGTGTAATGCTCGACGGCGGGCGCGAGGGGTGCGTATCGCGCGCATAAAAATGAGTGAACTCGGTGCATTAAGCCGAGTAATGGGTGGCTTTGGGAGGAAGCAACGGCATAGGCGCCGCAGCCTAGGTGTAATACACCATGACAAAGTGGCGCGTCTGGCCGGTTGCGACGTGGATACAACCGACCAAGTCCGTGGATATCCTTGACCATCGTCCGGCCGCGTTTTACAGCGCGGCAGCACGCGTATCGCAAGAAAGCGTATCGCCTCGGCTCGGCTCGGCTCCGCTCGGAAGCGAAGCGGACCGCTCGGAAGCGAAGCGGACCGCTCGGGAGCGAAGCGGACCGCTCGGGAGCGAAGCGGACGCCTCGGCGCGTCTCGTGTGCTGAACTTGCCGGAATAATTACCGGCGATCGATTCCGAGCGGCTCCGGCAATTAAGCCTGTGTCAGTCCGCGTGCAAATAAGTAAACACCGCTAACGGGCAACCGGGCTCTCTCGAGATATTACATAAATAATTTATATACAAACTATTAGAGGATCGCGCCGGGGAACTGCAATTTACACGTAATTACTCGTCGAATCCATAGCCCCGGCGCGGATTAGATTATGCATTATGGACTGCATTATGTAACATCGCGTGAAACGCCGCTGAATCGCGGACGGACAGACGTCGAATGCATAATGATTCTTAAGCACCGGAACGAGCAGCCGCTCGGATTCCTGATCAGGGATTAGGGCTGCTCAATGATTCCGTGGCTCGTCCTAGTTAATAATTGTTAATAATCTTATTGACTCTCCGGTGTTACTTAATTTAGTTCGCTTTAATGACTGTATGTACGTAGCGCGTACTATACGTTCACCTCCATTATTCGCCGCAGCGAAATTCGAGATCGGCCTCGGGTAGCATGATCGCATCACCTGAATCTGTATTCGTGCTAATGCAATCGCCGATAAAATCGACTCTTTCAGTGGCAATGTCTACAATTGAGATTACTTAACAGGTCGCGCCGATGACCCTAAAATTGTCATAGAATTAAAGGATTTTATTCGATTTAAAATTGCAATGCAAAGTTGCATGTAGATTGCGGATTTTATGCATTTGTGGCAAAATTGAGGAAAGATAATATAGAACGCTGGAAATTTGACAATATCGATGCATTATTTTAAGCTTATTAAAATTGTTGAAAGAAATTGGACACTTTTAAACTGCTGCTTTTTACAATTAATGTAGACAATTTTTATTTTGCTTTAAGGTTAAGAAATTAAGAAATTAAATGCGAGAAATTGAGAAATAATAAGGAGTTAGCACAAAAATTAAATTTTAAATAATTCTGCCATCCGCACATGGGTAACGCAACATTCAAAATTTTAATAGTGTAATTATAACACAGTTTATTAAATATTGCAATTATGATATAGATAAAGAACGTGAACAGATTGCTGATCTTCATGCATCGATTCCAAGAAACAGCCAATTAACTAAAGATTTAACTGTTCCTTCGACGATATCAATAACAAAACTCTTGCATTCCTCAAATATTTTTACTGTCCGGAATTTCTCGAACCCGTTCCCACCTTAACGAAATAAAATTCGCGGATCAATCACCAACGATCGCGGCAAAAGCGTTCTGGAATCAGAGTTCGGCGAAGCTTTTACCCCAGAACTTAGTGGCTCCAATATAAAATCGGCAATTTGCACAAGTGGCTCTGTTATTCCCATCGTCGATCGGCGATCTTCGGTTCCGCAGCGTTTTATTTAGCCACGGGCTCATCCGCTTCGAAACCATTTCCGAATAAATTAGGATCGAAGATCGCCGACTCATTGGTATTCAATAATTCATCGGCGTCGAGCCGGAACGATTTTTCTAGGCCCCGGTGGCACGATATTCCGGTTGTCCGAGAAGCTCGGCTACCGGATTCCACCGGCGGGAAAAAAATCGCCGGCGTGGACCGAGCTTCTCGAGGACCTTTTGCTCGCCGGTGCAGATTTTACGAGGATATTAAGTTTTAAAATCGTCATCGAGATGATGCCCGCTAAGAGAGTCTTGTTTCCTTGTCGCGCCTAATTAGTTTACGGGCGGCCAATAAATCGGATCGACTTATTAATTGGGAATTTGACATTCGGATTCCGCCGTCGGAATAAAACAATCTCGTTTAAGAGGCAATCGTCTGTCGATACGGGGAGAGAAAGAAATCGCGGGCGAAGGAGAGAGAGAGAGAGAGAGAGAGGCTGACGTCGTTCGCAAATTAAAGAAACGACTTTTTAACGGCTCGGCCACGTCGAAAGGGCGAATCGGGATTGAATTTCATTCGAAATCGAACGATCGCGCGCCGCATTAAATGCTAAGCGACAATATTTTCGACGGGCTAACACGGCGACGCGGTTCTGCGAATTAGACGACGAGCGTAGGCGGCCCCCGACTGGTTACAAAGGAAATCGTGCGCGACGATTACGAGCCACGGAATTGATATTTTGCCAGTTAGGCTGAACACTGAGCCGTTTGGTATAAATAGGCCGGACACTGAGCGCGGAACCGTAATCTTTGCTCTCGAAATCGGCCGAGTAACTCTTGCGTCTCGACTAGCTCCTTTTCAACCAGTTAACTGTTTTCGACGAGTGTACTCGTCGTAACGCGAAACCTTGCCATTCTTTTGCGAACAGTGTATTCGTCAAAAACATTTAACTAACGATTAACCTAAAAAGGATTATAATTTTATATTCTTCATTGGATTATATATTTTAGAAGAATTTCGTATTTAAGCAAAATATTAATAAAACGGTAAAATTAAGGTTGCACTTCTGAAAGAAATTGCAACAGCCAAGTGGTTACACAATCTTAACTAATTTATTCGCATTTATAAATACGAGATTCCAGCGAATAAAGTAAAAGTACAAAAACGCTGTCATTTTTACGCGTCCAAAAAATGTTCCATTTTATTTCTAACTTTCTAGCAGCCAAGGTAAATTATTAAAGTTAACGTGTTCAGAAACAGCGTCATCAGCGTTCGTACTTACTGTATTTATTATAATAAATATATCTTATAAATACTCTTATAAAATATGATAAAAATGTCGCCCAAGAGAAGCTACAAAATAATCATAATAAAATAATTATTCACAAAATAATTAAATTTACAAAGTCCATTTAATGATTCCTACGTGAAATACAAGATCATATTCCACGCGGTAATCTAGCACGGACTGAAAAATATGTGAAAGAAAATTCATGCATAAGAATTTCGATGGTCTAGATACACTACCTAATAAGATCCGCGCAATTAAAAATGTAATGTAATAATATGTATATTGCTAACAAGCCCGTAGGGGTTAAAAAAAAGAATTTCGATGCATACAGTCGCGGCTGTTGAAATAAACGAAGATTTACGAGTGCTCTGCGAATCGTGGGAAATTTGAATCGGTGGAGAAGATCATAGAAATGAAAATTGTTTATCTGTAATTGTTACGGAGGAACAATGGGTTCGGAACTATTAACAAAGAAGAGGAGGGAACGCGGTTCGTTCGTGAATCGTTAAATCGCTCGGCAAAATCGCTGTGTAATTTCGGGCCGCGCAGGAAGGAAACCGAAAACCGGCTCACGGGATCGATCTAGATCTGTCCGGCGGAAATGCATACGTTTCTATGATATATACACATCCGGCGCCACGCCTCCTCGCCTCACCTGCTGCATGATGCTCCGCGCGATGATGATAATAATAATAATAATGCTCATCCGCATCGTCGCGGACGAGCATTCATAACATAACACACATCTCGGGGGCACGTGAGCGATAACGCTCGCTTGTAGTTAGATCGGCCACGTCTTGTGTAACGAGCTCCTTCGTAGTCGTGGCTCGTTGCGATAGCGTCCGTTTAACATTTCATCCGGTCCTTTGCAAAAACAAATTCGCGCGAGCTCGACGAATTGTCGCCGGAACGGCGGAGCTTCGACGACGGAAACCGAGAATGGTAAACGCGGTAGTTCTATCGATTATTAAAATTTAGGCAATTGTAACAGAATTTCCAAGGCTGAATGAAAAATCGGAGGACGGTGAAAAATATAAATAAAATACTGCGCGACGTAAATTTAGAAACTGAAATAATAAATTAATTCGATGCATGATAGAGAGCAGGGCAAAAAGTAATCTGATTGATGATTATTATAAGGAATTCATAATAATTTATAGCAACTTACGAGTTCTTACTTTTCTCGAAAATTAATTTTCAACGAATTCTTATAAATCAGAATAACTAATGAATTATAATCGTTGATCAGATTACTTTTCGCCCAACTCTGCTAAAAATAATGATTTATAAAATATACAAAAACTCTCTGAAAATTATAATTATAAAATAAAGAATAAATAAGAATACATTGCAAGAAGCACGAAAGATCCGCGTATCATTCTCCCGCTGAGTAACAATTCTTCCATCGCCGTTGAAGGACCCCGCGCGATGTATGCAAATTAGGATGTACGCAATTAGACGGTAAAGTCTCCAGCAAATTGGTTTCCGAAGACGTTGAAACGACCGATCGGAAAGAATCGCAGACGAAGCGATGACAAGCCAGATAACGAGACTCCCGACGCCGGGTGTCCGGCAGAGACCGTTTCAAATTAGAAATTGTCGCGGGCTCGCCGTGAATTTAGCCCGGTAAAATCGGACGAATTTGTTGCACGCTGTTCTCTCGCCTTGTCCGCGAGATTGTATCGAGATTTTCGTAATTAAGTCCCAGCGGACTTTCTTCCGCGTTCTAGATGCTTTCAGCGAACACGTGTCGCGGTTAAAAGACTGTAAAATTTTAATTATATTATATCTCGTTCTGCCATAGGAATCGCAGCGATATTTAATTTGCACTTACGAGGAGCAGCTCGCGAATTATATTTTTCAGATAAGGACGATTTTACACAGAGAGAGGTTGTACTCGCGTCGTAGTTATCAAACCGGGTAATTAGAAAGTTTCAAGGTGTAGCCGGATGATGTGCACGATAGTTTGAACAATTTCGTTAATAACGATTTAACACGGATCTCTTTATCTCGCGGAACATGCCCGAGAGGCTTTTAAATATGGATAAAATAAAGGTTCCCACCGTTCCTCTCGGCGCTAGTCTCTCGTCAAAGACCAGAAGAGAAACGAACCACAATCTGCCGCGTTAATGGTCCTCGAAATGTCCCGATCCGTTTCTCCGGACAAATTCCCGGCATTGACGAATTAATTAATAGGGGATATCGCGGACGACGACGAATAATTAATCAGACAGCGGCATGCGTTGCGGACACGTGTTAAACCGTCACCAAGAAGGGACAGTTCAAGCCAAGGATGCTCATTTTCGCCAACGGACGATTTTATCATCCCTTCCGAGCTGTAAATTAATGACGAACTGTCTGACCTCGCTTCCGAGGATCCTCGCGCACCGGCGTTTTTATCGTCGTCCGCCGATCGATCCGTCCTGTCACGCATAAATTATCTACGGTATTAATTAATTTATAAATACAGGGCATCGACCACGTAATGCTCCCCGCGCCGCAATCAATAACGCCGTCCCTATAAACGATCTGTTCTGGAACGAACCGAAATACATCAATTGTTATCGATCTCGAAGCCGTCGGAGATGCGAGCCAGAACAAATCATAAATCTATAAACCGACCCCGTAAAAAATGCTGTGCACGTGCTGCTCTGGCCAGATGACCGCCGACTTGCAATCTCGAATGTTTCAGAAAGCGACGGTAATTAATTCAAGCACTACGACGCTTTTAAATTGTTGAAATTACTTTCAGAGGTAGGAATGTTACTGTAATCATTGATCCGCGGATCTTTATGGAAAATAAAAATTGTCTATATCGATCGCGAGATACAGGAGCCAAGCACGAGTATTTTTCTGTCTTTAATGGTTTTAATAAGCTCAAATTAACGCGTCGACGTTCTTATTTTGTTTTAATCCTGAAATTGTACCTACTCGTTTCAGCCATAAGTGCGTCAAATCCGCGGTCTAGTGATTATACTGTATATGCTTTTATTAAATATATAATGCAATATAGTGGCCTCGATGTTCTTATGTTAACCTAATATCGATAATATTGAATAACTACCTTAATAAAAATTGTACTATTTAAATAATTATATGTTTTTGAATCACGCCATAATTGAAAAACAAAGTCAAGGTTATGTCAAATGATGTTCCACAGGCTATGGGACACCCTGTATATCCTTCTTTTCCAGTCAGCTGTTTCTGACGAGTATACTCGTCACGCACAAATGGCCACATTTTGCATCATGCTAACTGATCAATTGCAATTCTGATTGGTTTTGATTAATTGCAATTTCTTCCTAAAATCTCCACGTTAATTATGAGCCAATTACGAACTGGATAATTCCTTCTAGATTCAAAACAGAAGCTTGCTTTCCAAATCAGTTTAGGCGACCGAGGCATCCTACTCGCAAGGAACTCCAGGCTGTCCTCGCACCGACACGTTTTCGCATCTGCCCATAATGGCTTCCGCGTAACCCACTTTCGGACTGGACTGATAATATTAGGTCTGTCCGCGACTAAATAAAACGGGACATTAATTTGACGGAACAAGACGGAGGGTAGCCGCCGCCTCCCTCGAGGAGAACGCCTCGAGCCGCAAATGGCCAAACAGAAAGTTCTCTCCGCCGCCCTTTCGCAGGGCAATCCCGCCACATTTTGCCATCGATCCGTCGCGAGATAACCACCGGTTTGCCCAGCCACTGAGACGATCGACGTTAATCGAAGGCGGGCGACCGCACGTTTACAGCTAAGCGACATGCAACTAGTGTCCGAACGCGAGCAGCGGGTGCCAGTGTTCGCGGGGAAATAAGTTACGCGAGGAGTGGGAAAGCTCCACGTTACGTCGAGATCGTAATGCAGAATTATAGCTCTAAATTTCCGATTTTGAACGAAAGTTAAAATTTTCGTGAGAAATAATCACGCGACTACAAAGCTGAAGAAACTTAAGCTAATATCGTTTAAGCGATATGCGAATTCAAACGTTTGTAAAAAGGTAGCAAAATTTTATTTGAAACTGAAGCTACCGCCATTTTAAAGACTGAAGCTTCCTCTTTACAATGACATAACGAAACTCGAGATACGATTTTTTTTAGTCGTTTTATCGATCTCTGAACCGAAGGTGTATTTGCAATTAGGTACATCGCGAGGACTCTAGGTGACCGAACTTGTGCTTCGTTTTCATCGCATAAGTCGGCTAAAAAAAATCATAGATCAAGTTTAGAGCAGTCGTTGTAAAGGAGAGAGATCGGTCTTTAGATTGCCGGATGTTTCAATCGAGGGAAAAATTGTTCAAAGATATTGGAGATGTTTCACAGGATCTAAAGTGGTGAAATGTGGAAGCGATCGCTAGTTTTCAGATTTGCTGTCTGTTAATCGGGTCGCTTTGATTTCGCGAAACGTTTCGGGACGATAGCTCGGCTCTGTTATCCGTTGTTTTTCGTTGCGGCACAGGCCACTGCCAATTTGTGGGAACATTCTTGCCGCGAGGGACGAGGAAACGCGGGCTCGCACATCCTCGAGCCTCGAATCGCGAGAGGGAGGTCTTGCTGGTCCCACGAGCACTCCTCCGCGCGATGGTAACACGCGGGAGCACCTCCTCGCGACCAGCATTAAGCAAGCATTATGATAAGTGGCGTGTTCGCGAGCCAATTCGCGGCCTCGGCTGTCCCACGCGCGCGAATTTCAGCCGAAGCGTCACGCGAACGCCTGCCCTCCTGTTTCCGTGGTACCTCGTACCAGAGTTGGGCAAAATTTCATTCACAAAATAGATAAAAAAGATGCAGGCTAAACACTAACGAATCAAATTTTATTCGACACTATCAAAAAAATATTCAATCGAATAAAAAAACTTACCTGGAGAACAATTTATCACAATAAAATTGTATTCGGAAAATAATTCGTACGAAAAACGATTGATTTGAACGACAATGACAGAATATAAAGTATTTTCTTATAGTTTTCGAACTTCCCGAATTATTCGATATTTCTGTGCTAATAGGTAGGTAATAATTATCCTTTATTTCATTTGTTACAAATTAACTGAGGTATACGCTGCTCGATAAAATTTTTGATAGAAATAGGCCAAATTTTACTAACAATAAGTCCGGGAAAAATCATTGTAAGACGATGATATATTTTTCAAATTAAAGCCTGAAATCTCTGCTTTAAGATACCGTTTCTCGATTTTAAATTTAGCGCACCGTCGCCAGTATAATCGTTTAAATACAAGCCCACAATTGTCCTACTAAAAAATACCAAGTTCGAAGAAAAAAAACAGACTTTGCAAAATTTATTTCGAAGATGCCATATACAGCGGAACGAAGTTCGACCCTCACCGTCCAATTTAAAAGAAACGATGCTCGGCTGCGATTTTTCTTCGCGAGGTTACAGCTTGTTAAACCAACCCTTGCAATATGGATCAACACCAGAACCCGAATAGTCCGAGTGATTGCAGAGGATCGAAATGGCCATTCCGCTCTTCCGACCGAGAGTTTGTTTAAACGCAAACAATGTTCCATCGGGAGCACGGTCGATTCGCCAAACAAGACAAAGACAATGGCGATCGGCGAATCGCGTCAAATTCCGATCCCGCTGATTGTTCGCGACTCAATCGGGCACACGGACCCGGTCTCCTGAACTACATATCTCGCTTTGCAAACAATAAATTGCAACGCGTTCGAGGGAGAGAGAGAGAGCGTGCTCGAGCTCATACAATTATAATCGAAAAATTTCTCTACGGCCGACAATACCGATTCCACGATTAATTGCGACTAACAGAGGCACGGAGTCATTTCCAGTCAGCACGTACCCGCATTAACCCGGTTCGCAGCGGAATGGAATGAAATCGTATCGCTGCGCTGGCTCGAGTTCTTCGAACCGTGGATTCTACGTTTTTGGAATTCGGCAATACGGTATTATTATTGGGATAATTCATAATTATATTTATTTGCTCTATTATCTGAAAGAACGACGCAAGTCACATGTTTTCACTTCCGAGATATCGTCGCTTAATGTTATAGTTCCCAATAAGCACTGGATGTCTTAAAGTCGTCCATTTTAGGTCTGAACGTCTTACGCCCTAAAATGGACGCTTTAAGACGTCTCATTTCAGACGTTGAAGGACGTCCAACTTGGGACGTCCTTAAGACGTTTTGAAGACGTTCTTGTGCTATCTAGGAATGCTTCGAATTGCATAATTTTGTTGAATCGTATGAATTTTGTTCCCACTATGTTTTTGTATATAAGACAATGAAATAAAAGTGTCGTCAATGTTTATTAATGTCCCTAAAAGACGCCTATTAACCCTTTGTAATCGGAGCTATTTTAACACCAAATTGACCATAGTTCGTTTACAGTATTTCCATTTGATATAACCTGGTCATTTTACGCCTATGAAATTGAATTTTGTGATTATATTTTTAACAGTCTTCTAAATGTAAAATAAAAATAACAACGTTAAAATTATTTCGAAACGCGATATGACTAGTTTTAGTAGCGCCTTAGTGTCGCCACTCGACTACAAAGGATTAAATTCGCGAAGATGTATAGTTCAATCTTAGCCTATCCGTGCCTCGAATCGCAGAATCATCGAGCAGCTGCCCGGAATTAGCAACATTTCTGAGGCAGCTAACGAATCGAGCGAGACAGAGTTCGCTGGATATCTAGCCGAGAATCGATCGGAGCAACGAAACGAAATCGAGCGCAGCGAGAGCAAGAAAACGAAGTCGGCTTCGACCTCGAAGCTCCGAATAACGCGGTCAGCTGCGAAATCGGCCCCGCGACAAGATAATCGAGTAGCTCTCGAAAAAGTGTTACGCGGACGGGGTAATTAAAAAGTAGCCGAGGAAGCGGCTCGATTCGCATTCCTCGAGGGCGAGGACGAGGTCCTAGGCTAATCTTATCGCGGGTTGTTCTGGGAAACGGACAAGGTCCCACGGCATTCGACAGATAAACCAGTAAATTTGACTTTTATTGAGCAATTCCTCTCGAGAACCTGTCTCCGGCGACACGTACAGGTTCACCGTGACAAGGGGGGCTAGGGAGGGAAGGTGTGCCGGAGCTCTTTCGCTACAGCACCGGCATGCTTCCTGTCCAATCACAGCTTCATCTGTCTCCCACGAATACTCTTGCCGGGCACACTAGCCACCTGAGATCCCGCAGATACGTGGAAACCAGGTACCAAGAAGAAAAAGAAGAGAGAGAGAGAGAAAGAGAGAGAGAGAGAGAGAGAGAGAGGAAAGGAGACCGTACCTGGTTCCACGGCCGTGTTAACAGCCGAAACTCATAAAGACGTTTAAAGTGGCCTAATAGAAAGAGACGGGGCCATCTCCTTTTCCACTAGCGCCTCTTCTCTCGACTACCTTCGATTCCACGGAGTCGCCAGACGCCCGACGCTTTTTAAAAGGCGGCGACGATGAATAGGCCGTTCACCGATATTCAGCCGACCGATTCTCATGGGGCGACCGGTTCCACGATACTACAGGACGACCCTAACGCCGCTCGGAAATTATGAATTTCTCGAACGGTCCAGCCGAGGCGGTTCGGGACCGTTCCGGGCCTTTAATGGCTGCTAAATGACCAAATTTTGTGCTCCGGTTGAGCATCGGTTAACCGTCGCGAAATATTTCGATGGAAATCGATTCCGACGAGCTCACGGGGTTGTTCGAAAGGAGCGTGCAACCCTTTGCTGTGGTACGTACGATCTGTTTTACTGAAATGGTAATGGCAGCTGTCTTGCGAATTTTTTAATTTACTTAATTAATTTACTTCATCGACGGAAATTTCATTAAGGGTGTTGTTATAAATATATGACGAGGTCCCTACGGTGTTAATTATGAATGATTATCTCCAGCGTACTGTCATAAATCGAGTGAAAATCCGCGTCTATTTAGCGCGAGCATTTCGAAGTATTTGTGTCCGCGACTATGCCGGGAATTTCCGTGGCTCTGAAGCGAAAATTTGCAAGCTGTTTAGAGGAACAAATAGAGAAGGGTTCCCGTCGAAAACGGCTTCCGGGGTTCCCGTTAAACCGCGGCGCGTCGGCGGTATCGTTCGCCGCGAAAAGGCAGGCTTTTTTTCCACGGCGATGATGCTCGCACAACGATAATCGGGCGCAGGAATCGTGCGACATTCGCGATGAAGAAACTAGCTGAATGAAAGGAAACCGGTGGTGGTTCACACGAGGCTGGGCACGCACGTCGCTCGGCCTCCCCGACCATTTACTTTAAAGTAAAGCTATTTCCTTTTACACATTATGATCCCACAAGAACGCTGCGCGGCGACGTATCCCCTAGATTATCCTTCTGTACATACCATTACCTCGACACGCGAGCCAAGAAGAAAACGAAGAGAACCGCCGACGCCGCCAACGCCGCCGACGCCGCCGCACCGACGTCGGAGCGATCAGGAAAAATTGCGGCTGATGACTCCGATACGCCGGCGAAACAGATTGCACGCATTACGAGCGAAATGTTGCGTTTTTGCTGTGCCGCGGAGACTGAAGATAATGAAGTAAAACGGACTGTGGGAGGAAGGGGAATGAACGCGAGCCACGTTCTGCTGAAGTCGCCGGAAGAGACGTTCCGAGGTACAAGGACAGTTCTCGAAACTAAGTAATCGCTTCTTGTTTCGCGTTTGTGATTTTGGTCAGTGAACTTTCTCATCGCCGATCGCTCGCGATTAAAGGCGAGCGAGTCGGCTGATATTAGCGAAGCAATGGTGTTCCGAAATTCTTTCAAAATGTTTCCTGTATCGAACATTTCATTTTGACGTACAAAAATTAAGAAATATGTCACACGGGTAAATATTCTTGTGGCAAATATAAAATATTAATTTTATATTTTTCTAACTACTTAATTTTTATTTTATCTTTTTGTCATTTTTTTACTTTTATTATTCTTCTATTTGTCACATGCGTTATATAAAGCTATCTTTACTTTACTAACACGTATATTTATTGCAATATCAAAATTTAGTGGAATTATATGCACGTAAAGAGGAAGCATAGTTTTCACAGTCTGATAACACGAGGTAGGGTCATTTCTGGCTCTGGGCCAGTGTCCAAAAATAATTCTGCTCTGTAAGGAAACTACATAAATTGTGAATCTTTCGTAAATGATAATATCAATGTCAGCTATTAAACAGATCAAGAACAGTTCGCAAATATCTACTTCTATAATGTATACAGGATGTCCAAAAGCTAACTCGCAATCGGGAAATGCAAAATTATAGTAACTTTCCCCTTAGCGCAAATGCCATCCGCGGCTTCGTTTACGAGTTATTAACGAAAAACAGTGACCAATGAGAGGCGAGCTCGACTGACGCTAAGCGGCCGAGTCAACGAGCGAGCCATTGATTGGCTCGGCCGCTTCGTGTCAACTGATCTCCCCTCTCATTGGTCACAGTTTTTCATTAATAACTCGTAAACAAAGCCGCGGACGACATTTGTGCTAAGGAAAAAGTTACTATAAATAACCCCAGGAATCCCTCATTCACCGATTGCGACCTTTTGTGACAGTCTGTATATTGTACAAAATTCCTATTTCTATATTAACCTGTTCAGCGAACATTGTCTATTATAATCTCATTCATCGCAGTCACAATCTTCTCGTGGAGGAAATTAGTTAATCCAGATTTCGAGGAGTCGATTCTTATCGAGTACGATCTATGGCTGTATGATCCGTTTTAAGCTCGGATCAGCACCGGCGTCTTTCGAATACGTTCGAAATAGCGATTGAATGGGATAGAACAGAAGAGGGTTCAAAGTTTCCAGCCAGTTTTCACAAGAAAGCCTCGAACGCGGCAGAGATCGAAGATTGCTTCCTGGACAGGACTGCCCACTTTACGCCCGACTAGCAGGTCGACCGGCTAGATAATGGGATTGGCCGTCCCCCGAGCAGAACAAGATAGTGAAGCTGTCACTGGGAAAGAGATGACAGCGGGCTGGGTCTCGTGTCACCAAGTTATCGGGATCCCTTTGATCGCACCGATAAAAGTCTTGCCGGAAAATTCTCCTGGTTCCTCTAATCTGATGTCCGGAAGGACGCCTGGAAAAATGAGCCTGAGGTGTCTTGGGAAACCCTTGCGCTAATTACGGTTTAATATTCGACAAATGCATCTGCTCGGCGTCCTTTGGCATCTAAATCCAAGAACACGTCGGACCGTTTCCACAACTGTGATAATTTACAATTCTGAATTTTATCCAAGAATTTTTGAAAAGATCTTTGAAGATACTTCTTGTAGGTTTATTAGACTTTTTGCAACAGCAGTTTTGTAGCCCGATGTAACAGCAGTTTATTTTATTTAATTACCGAGAATTGATTAGTTGAATGGATGATTTAACACTGGACACTTTCATACTTTTTACTCAACGATTTTTAACCCTTTGCACTCGAGTGGTGACTCTGAAACACCACTGAAATTGTTCTATCACGTTCCACAATAACGTTTATACTAACAAAGTTTAGATTTTAAAAAATTGTTAAAAGGAAAACTGTTGGTATGAGTTACAAGAATCAATTACATGTGCACAAAATGCACTTTGTCAGATAAAATGGAAATACTGTAAGCCTATACTATAATAAGAATATTATAAATCTAAAAATGATTTTAGATTTACAGTTAAAATGGCTTCGAGTGCGAAGAGATAAAACTACAAAGATGCCTCGTTGGGAAACAATGTAATAGACGTTTCTATTCCACCACATTTTCTACGAAAATTATTGTAGTTACTTTCAATGCTTGTTAGATTTACTCTTGGTCAATCTGTGATACCCTATATCTCTTAAGTCTATTCTACCGCGCCGAAAATCCGCATCACAGTATTTCAGCAAACAAAATCTATAGCGATCTATATCCATCGACTTTCTTCTTGCGCAACGATCACCCGATCGAATCGCCAAGAGTCTTAGAAACAGCCGGTCAAAATGGACCTGCTGCACCGTTCGAGTGCTAAAACCTTGTAGCTACTAGCACCGGTGGCTTCGCTTTGGCGAAGGGTAAGCAGAAGACAGTATAGTTTTACGAGACAGGCAGTGCCGATCGGCGGCCGATTCGCACCGATTAACACGTTGCAGCTTGTTCTACGACGGATCCCGTCGTTCTCGAGCGGCGCGGCGCGGCGCACCTGGCAAACTCGGCGATCAGGATCCCGCTAATAAGATCATAAAGGTCCCAGGGCCGGCGGATCTCCGGCAGAAGCTCGGGAGATCTTGTCTATGACAAATTGCGCATAAGCCGCGCGCGGTCCGCCGTAAAAGCGCTCGTTGATCGATTCCCCGCGCCGCGATTTTCATCGCGATATTACCGGCGCGCGAATCACGCGTGTTCGCCAATTACCGCGAAATTTGCATGCCTCTCGCCTCGCTGTCGCCTCGCCCGGCCGTCCGCAAGCCTCAAATGTTAATGATGATGCGAACGGGCGGCCGAACGCCGCGCGGTGTCCGTTGTAAATCAACTTTTAATTGCGACGCCTTTCGATCGGGCCGCGCTGTAAAACTGTTGCTAATACCGCGCGGCCGCGGAATATCGGAGCCGCCGGCCGGCAGAAATATACGGTGCCGGGGAAATGGTTGCCTTTTTAGTGCCCCGCGGCCGCCGCGCCGGCCGCCTTTTTGCTTTTGCTTCGCGTTTGGTCCCGTTTCGGAGTAAACATGAAATACGCTTTAATACGCCCGGTAATCCCGAACTAGCGTCGCGGAATTTACGGGCACTCGCTGAGCCCGAAATTTATTGTACAGTAAAACCGTGATTGTTCCTGGGAAACGGGATGCTGCCGACGAGATAACTCATCGGGACACTCTGCTCTTCATTCGCCTCCAAGGTCACCGATTCTTTGCTCGCCCTTCGTGCAAGCTAATCTTCTCCTCGCGCAGATAGGTTGCCTCGACTGTAGCTGTTCGTCGCTGGACCAAATGGATATACACACTTATGATATATATGTATCTATGTATACGTATATATATATATATATATGCATGTGTTTCAATATTTTCCTTCTTGTTCTATTTCCTTTCCTTTTTCCTTGTTGTTTCTACTTATGCGATTGCTATATAGAATCTCTCCATTTGTTATTACTTCTTTTTGTGACAATTTATTTTTCCACTGGTACACATGAATAAATTAGTACCAATAAAATTAATAATAAAAATGAGCGATGAGATTTTAATTAATTAAAATATCTAGAGGATTTAATCGTTCTAAATTACCCTTGTACAGAAACGGTTGCAAACAATTTTTATTTTGTATAAAAAGTTGGTAGACATTCTTTCCCAACACTAAACCGGTTAAATGACCCAATTAATATTTTCCATTTAACAATTACCGAAAGTACAGGGACGTTTTCGACAACATAATTCGACAATGTAATAAAAATATTCTAATAAAGATCGCACAGAATGTAAATGGATTCGATAATGTTATTTTGCAAGGACTATAATTCCAGTTACTTTACGTCTTCTCGGACAAGGTGCCTCGTCGGATCGCCGCGAGGGAAGATGAGAATTGATATTTAATGAACCAGCTCGCCGGAGAACGTGGAAGGCATTTGCATTTTAACTCGACGACATGTGCGACAGTTTTGGCCCGATCGCGTGCCGCGTCCTCGTGGATTCGAAGGCGATTCGATTTTCGGATTTCTTACCGAACGAGGATGATTCTGCGAATCTGACGGTAGGAATGAACTTCGTCCGGGTAAATAATTCGACTTCGGTATAATTGAACGTTACGGCCGCACGGGGGAAGACGATAACAACGAGGCCGTCGTTGCACCATCCAGAAGGCGAGTCGTTACCGAATTATTTCGAGGAGAGACTGACAGCCGGTACCAAAGCGCGATGGTTAGGGGCCTTCACGGACAATGCGAATCTGTAATTATAAGCGCGCCGTCTTCTGGCTGCCAGTTCGCCTCCTCCTCCTCCTCCTCCTCCTCCTCCTCCTTCTCCGCCGCTTCCTCCCCTGTGTGCCCGTCCGCCTTTTCTTTCTTTTTCCTCACGTAAAATCTCTTGCAGCCCTGTATTATCGCCTTAAATCAACAGAGCCGCTCCTAAGGTCGGTGCCAGCGTGCTCCGAAAGGAGTTTCGTGGCCATGGACGGGCCCCCGAAACCGGCGAGATGGCACGAGAGGGACTTTAATAGTAGGTCTCGCATAATAACCCACGTCCCGGGGCCCCAAACTGATTGTCATTGCAGTAGATTCGATCACGTGAGTCGGCACTATCAGGGTAGCGCCAGTGGCGTACGGGAACCTATCGGTTCGGGGAAGAAAAGGATACGCGGACTGTCCGGTACCTGTTCGGATGACGCCAGTGGACTTGCAACGTCTATGATCACGAGAGTTTACGAGATTTTCGAGGAGATATTTCAGGGACGCCAAACTCTCAGGACGTCGGCTGTTTTCAGATTGTTTGAGAAGAATTTGGGACTTTTGTTCGGATTTTTTTGTTGTGGGTGGCGAGCAATGACTCGATGCCATTGCGATGAAGACTTTGGAGATCTAAAACATCATTTTTGAAAAGGACCTTTTAGTCGGACACTTAAATTCGACACTTAGTCACTTTTTTAAACTAACCCTGTCTGACCTTCCATTTGTTGAGCTAGAAATGAATGAGATCCTTTAAGGACGTATATCCTCAAATTTAACTTGATTGTTATACTTAACATGGACTATCTTTGATTCAATGTTTAGCCAGAATAATTTACATATATAGAGAGATAATTTTCTTGATTTAGACGAATAAATTTTATGGACCAAAAGGATCTAGAAGCCGCCTCCTAAAAATCAAGCTTACGGCATCATCTGTGGCAATCTAAGGCAACTATAGTGATCCCAATGCACGTATTCAGTCGGTATCCTCAATCAATTCTTAATTTTCTACACAATTCAAATAATTTTGGTAACAAACGTTGATGTTTTTTATCAGGAATAGCTCGATTTAAAACTTTAGATAACTTTATTATATAGTTTGATTATTTAATTTCTTCGAATGTACTATGATAAAATTTCGACGAATGAAGCATACATACGATTAATTGTTCTGTAAATTGTATTCTAGTAGGATGTAAATTGAAAATCTTATCTTTTTCTATAAAGATTAATCGAAAGAATATGGCCTGTATGTCTAGTAATTTATTTTGTTTTTTGTCGATGTAAATTCATGTAGGTGCAGTGCAAAAGGTGACAAGAATTGTTCGTTTTATAAAATTGAAAAATAATGGTGTACATATCTTGTAGCGATCAAGCAGACAATTTACTAAACAAGAGTTCAAATGAAGTACATCTCGTTTGTGACATAAGCATGAACAGGGTATTCTTATTTGCGATACAACTTATCAATAAGCGGATATGTATATCCGAAAATGGTACTACTAGCAGCATCTATGACAAAATGCCAAAACTTTTACCGCGTTTAACACTGAAAATCTGTGTCAGATGGCGCCTCTTTCTCAACGAAATCCCAAATATGAATGCAGCTATATTTAATTAATGCATATATTTTATTTTTATTATATACGAAATGCTCAAGTTAACTAACAAGTCTAGTAATAATTTTACATTCGGCTTTCTCGCAAATGGTTAAATAAAATTACAGCAATAGCACCACGTGGGTCTAATCTTTATCGTATTTCACGTGCACCACTATTGGCGGATTAATAACGATTTTAATCGCTAATTACTTTAAAACGTAGCCGCGATCGTGATCTTTTTAATTAAAAACCTCTGCCTTATATTGTCACGAAGAATATACCCATAATTTTCGTTTCATCTATTGTCCAACATCGTATTCGTACATATGTTTCCAAAAGCCATAAGATCGAGCTTGTGTGCATCCAAAATACATTGTACTGTGCGCATGCAACGAAGTCGCTGCACGTTTCGTCTTATTTTCCGGAAGATAAAAGTAAATAATAAGAGTAAAGCATATAAACGGAAAGATGCTGTCACGATTATCCGTAAATGCCAGCCGAAGATTGATGTTAATGAAAAATACAAGTTCTCAGGTAACAAACTATCATCGAATTTAAAGGTTACGTTTTCTTATTCCGTAACGTTCCGAATGAAGTATCGTCACTTGAAAATATATTTTTATTTAGAAAATAACAAAGTCCAGGTTCAGTCGACTTGCCTGTAATATAACAAACAGTTCTTTGAGGAATCGTAGTGTCTTTGATACTACCACATACTCTAAATTTGTCGGAATTATTTCCGTTCGACATCAAAGCACGATTGGGACGACACCGGCAGAAAATATAACGAATATACCTGCAGGTATGTATGTGTATGACCTATGTTTGTGCTTGCAAGTAACACAAGTTGGAATGTATTTTTATAGCACCGACAGAGCCACAAATTCAAAAAGTAATAGAAGGTCAAATCACAGAAACAGTCTCAGAACAAGCTGCAGAACAAGTTACAAAACAAGTTGCAGAAAATGTAGCAACAACAGTTACACAAAATGCTTTATTAAGCGAAATACCAGGTAAAACAAATTTTCTGTTTATTTCACTAGGTATACTGTAGACTTAGCAATGTTAATGACACCTAGCAATCATTATCATACTTTTAATTTTTGCTTTTATTACCTTCTATAGATTTACCAAAAATACCAGAAGCTATAATTACACTAAAAGCAAATGGTGAACCCACTTTGGAAAGTATCGGATTGGGTGGATATTCCCCAATTGGTTTGATTCAAAACGGTTTAGACGCGCTGCATTATTATTGTGATATGCCATGGTGGGCAGCTATTGCCATAGGAACAGTCTGTGTCAGACTTATTTTGTTTCCACTAGTGATTAAAATACAAAGAAGTAGCGCAAACATGTACCAAAATATGCCAGAAATGCAAAAACTGCAAATGAAAATGTCAGAAGCAAGACGGAGTGGAAATGAATTTGCAGGTATAAAATTAATATTCCAACTTGTCAGTAAATATAGTAAGTTATACTGTTATTTTCAGTTGCTGAAGCTGGTCACGAATTAGCCAAGTTCATGAAAGACAAGGATGTTAATCCAATGAAAAGTTTTGGTTTAGCTGCATTGCAGGTGTGGTTTTGATTGTGTGTAAGAAAACATTTTATTTTTAGAGGACAACATCTAATCTATATGTTTATTAGTTTCCTGTATTTATTTCGTTCATTATTGGTTTGAGACGAATGGCAAATGCACCAGTTGAAAGCATGAAAGAAGGAGGATTATGGTGGTTTACAGATTTAACTGTATACGATCCATACTATGCTCTTCCTGTAGTCACTTGTTTAACGATGTATTTATCTATGGAATTCAGTCTTATGACAAGTAGTGGGTCAAATATGGGTCTAGTAACATATTTTATGCGAGCGGTACCGATTGTTACATTCCCGATAATATTACATTTCCCAGGGGTAAGATATTCTTCTTGGCTTAAACTTGTTTTACTATATTTAGACATTAACCGTTTCACTATTTATTTATTATTCCAGGCTATGTTGTGTTATTGGCTTACAACAAATGTTGTCACTTTCTGTCAAGTTGGATTGTTAAGAATAACCTCAGTGAGAGCATGGTTTGGTATGCCACCAATTGTAAAACATAAGCCTGAGGATTTACCAATAAAAAAGAAAAGCTTCAAAGAAGGAATGACAGAGAGTAATTTCCAATAATGATTATACACTTAATGTATAACACTCCATATGCTAAATTTCGAATATTTTTTTCAGGTTGGACTAACTGGAAAATAACGAGAAAAATACAGGACAGAGAACGCGCAGCCTCAGTTCAGTTTAACAAAGCGGGAAAAGGACCTATAAGGAAAACATATAAATATGATCCAACGAAAAACCCACCCACAGCAGCACAAATATTAACTAAGAAAAGATAATACCAGATGTATACATTTTGTAAATACACTAGCATTATTTAATTTCTTATAGACTATTTATTGTAATCGTTCCCTATTCTTAGAATAAATAATAGCAACTCCAGTCAGAAAATATAGGTATGATTGATAAACAATCAACTTTACTTCATTCTATAGTTACAAATAACAAAATAATCCATCTAATATAACATTCAGAATGTACACATATTAAGTATATTATTGTGCATTAGAATATTTCATATAGTCAGGTAATATCTATTATATAGTTTAGTAATCAACATTTAATTCCAATGCATTGGTTAATTACCTCAAGTAGATGATTATTTTCTAGTGCTGCTGCCACTCTTTCTTTGTCAGCGAGTTGCTTGTTCACTGCAGTTTCTGATCTATGAGTACCTGGTGTAATTTCAACATTGACTTTGAACCTTGATGGCAGAGTTCTTAATAGTTGAACCCTGATTGATAAACCGATAAGTGTTGCCATACTGCAGTGTGGTATTGTTGGTGTAAATTTCACAATAATCTTGTTTGCTCTATTATCAATCTGTAATGGTACATTCTTGGAAAGTGTAGGAAGGGTGGAAGTTTCACCACATTAGTGTTACCTCAATCAGATTTTGCTCCACTACGTTTAATTCTTCTAGTGTTAGAGGATGTTCGGGATCGTTGATATTTCTAATAAGATCTGAAAACAGAATTTAACGAAAGAGATATAAGTTTCACTTGTGCATTGATAGAAATTTCGAAGTACGAACCAAAGATTTCACGCGCGTCGAATTCATCAACGATATCTTCATCTTCATCCTCTGCAGTAATTATTCTTTCATCAATTTTTTTGTATAACTTAGGATTAATATTCTCTAGTGCATCTGCCATTTCTTTAAACAACTCAGGTAAAACTTTAATTGTTCGAGCACATAACAGAGTACTTTAATGAATGGTTTCGGTTTCAATTTCAGTCGTTCAATACGCAGTACGCAATCTTCGGCACGATACAGACACAGAGAATACGTATAAACCATAAACATAGGATTGAATCTAGCATGTGGCGACGTCTGGTTGTGAACTTATTGTTTATGGCTGCGCGCGCACAGTATCAGCCATTTCATGGTGTCACATGGCTTAGCGGTCGGCACATGGTTAATTTTGGAATTAGTGGATAGTTAATATATTACAGATAGTGAGCCTATTTTTTAAATATTTTTATGCGTAGACTTAATGAGTGTCGACAGCATTGTTAAATATATATAACCTGTTACGAGAGTCTGTCATAGTTCAAAAGGTAAGATCATATCAAGTTTTTTCTATCACGTTTTTATCTGGATCCTTTTTAATTATGTCATATATATTATTTAAGATTTAAAATTTTTTCTATCACGTTTTTATCTGGATCATTTTTAATTATGTCATATATATTATTTAAGATTTAAAATGGCTACATCTCTTGCGGAACAACTGAAAAAACTGCAGACACCTCAGACTAATATACTGCTGCAGGACAAGAAGCGCCCTAGCTTGCTCTTTGATCCTAAGGAGGCTGCCAATTTAGACAGAGAAACTGTTTTACACATTGGTGAAAAATTTAATCTATTTGTGTATAATTCAATATAATAATTCCTTTTCTATCGTAAGTAATGATTTAATAATATTTGTGTAGGTCAAAATGGACTTCAGGAATTAGCCAAGCTATCAGATTTGTTTTTGGAGTTTGAGAGGACACTCTTTGCACAAAGTTCTGTGAGCCTTGAACGTACTGTGCAAGATACTAAAGTCAACAAGAAGCTGGATGGAGAAATTGAAAGGTTTCTTGTTCTCTTATCCCCATACTTTTTACTCAATAATACTCATAAAGCACTCGAATGGTTGATATACAGATATCGTATACATGAATTCAATATAGATCAGTTTCTTTTATTAATATTACCTTATCACGAAACTCGAATGTTTGTGAGGGCATTGCAGCTGCTAAATTTATCAGATGCAGCTAATAAGTGGCATTGGCTGAAACCTCTTCAAGAGCCTGGTGTTCCTTTAGCTTCTATAACACTAATCAATCGTCTTAGTAGTGATAATGGTCTTTTAAAGCTTATTTGTAGTCATGTTGTCAGTGCCACAAATGTATATTCTGAGAAAGCAACTTGTCTAAGCACTCTATACGCGTTTTACACTACCTCTATTTTGGGGATTGTCAATGAATTGTCCACAATATCGGAGGTTCAGATGGGTCACATATTACCGACCATCTTAAAAGGCTTAGAAACTTCTATATGCGATTTTTCAGCTAGCACTTACATGATCCTATCCATGTTAATGAGCAAAATGAAATTAAATAATGAGACTACCGAAAAGTTGCTTCTGAAAATATTCAAGAAAACGCATTTAAAGGAAGAAGCTTTGATCTTGTTATTTTTTATGTACAATACATCTGTTCACCCACTGACAGCAGTGTCGAAGAGCCTTGCTATTAGATTATCAGAGCTCTCTTGGTTCATTCCACTGACAATAAAGCTTCAATCGTCCAATACAAATATACTGAAGTTTATTGTACCTCTAGTGCAAACTAGTTGTAGCGTGATCATGGAGAATCCATCAGCAATGTCAAAAGTTCAGAGCATGGTGAACGATATTCTGATACGCGTGAAACTAGACAACAATGGAGTGGACAGCATATTATGTAACGTTTTGGAAAAAGAATTTCTGACAGATAGCGCGTCAAGTGGAGCCAAGAATTTCTTAATGAAACTGTGTCAATGTCTGGAGAAGACCTATCCGGAAAGATTCGACGATTACTTAAAGCGTCTTATGAAACGCAGTGAGAACGACAAAGACTCCAGGCTAACATTGCAGTTCCTCACATCATGGCACTTTGGAGCCAAAGGTACACAGGATTCCATGGGAATATTAGATAGACTAATCCACATTAGCCCGGAGCAGAGGATCATGGCATTGGAATCTCTAGCAAGAAAGAATGTAAACTTCTCAGAGAGTTTCCAGCAGATGGTGACGAACACGCTGCTAGCTAGGTTCAACGATAGCGAGGTTAACGTGGTTCAAGCTTTGCTGTCCATACCCACTGAACGTTTAACGAGTCTCATTCCCGTGGACATGCTGGTCGACGAGGTAAAAGTATTGCTTTTAACATGTCACAGCAATCATAGAAAAACATTAGCGAAGCCAGCGCTTAAAATCCTCCTAGAACTCTCCGACATAGGAGACGACACTAGCATCTTTATTACCGCTTTGCCGTATCTATTTCCAAACGATGACGGAGATGTGTCAATCGCGATGGAAGTACTACAATCAAACTTCGGTAAAAATAATGCCTACATGCAATGCGTTCAAAAGGACTTAGGTATATCACCTAATGCAGAGGCAGTATCATCAGCAGCTTTCCACAATATACTAAATTGGGAACTGTTGCCTAGCGCTGAAAGCATATTGAGTGCCATGAAGCAACAGCTGGCCCATGGGGACGCAGGTTCCATGTTCTTCAAGCTGATCCTTCTAGGATCCGTTTGCAGAGTGCCTGTTGGCTCTCTACAGGACGAAATCGCATCAGAAATCATCGAAATGGCCGCAAACATAATCAAGAAATTTCCTCAAGTCAAGATGATCCAGAATTGCAACAATATAACTGGACACAATATCCAGTGTGCGATTGAATTGACCTCGAAAGGAGTCTTACCGCTTCAAGTAGGCACGTACGTTCTTGAAATGGTTCACAGACGGCTGGACCTGAAGCTGAATTCCAAGTTAGATTTGGAGAATAATCCACACCGGAGCAACTTGATTGTAAGACTTCTGGAAATGTTCTTCGAAGGGATAACTAATAGAACCTGGTGCAGGCACTACTATAGGTGCTTGCAAATATTTTTCCAAAGACATTTCGCCACGGTTAAAGACCTGCTCTGCTTCCTGTCTCAGCTGTACATAAAACCGGTAAAGGTGCAAACATCGTATCACTGCCTGAGGATATCTTTAGTGCTCCTGGACCAGTGCAAGTCAATGCAATGGGTGTTCCAAGACAAGGTTTTCGTGACTAACTTGCTGCTCTCGCTCGCCAGGGAGAACAACGATTGCCGAGGAGCTGCGATAGACGTCTTGAAGAAGCTTATGCAGACCTTTACCTTTTCGATGGAACCGTTTTCAGCGTTACTTCAAGAATTAAACAAACGCAGTCCGGAGATATCCATTGACCCTGACCAATTGTCCCTATCTCTATACGTTCTCCTTTCTCCAGACCCAGACGTGTGCGCGCAGTTGAAATCCGACTTAAGAAAGAAACTCCAACAAGCACAAAAGTCATTGTTCCAACTAATCATGGATCCCGAAACCCCGATTCATATTACATCGCAACTGCTAGACATTTTAGTCCACGTGAATGGTCCAACGATCCTTGAACAACTGGCACCCCTAGGACTCCAGCTGCTGCAGACCTTGGACACAGAGTGCAAGAACAAATTCGCCAGGAACGCATTGAAGAACATCCTGCAGAGATTCAACAGCGCAACAGCAAAGGCTCTGACTGTAGAGCAAGTCTGGGAGCTGTTCGAGACCAGCATAACAGAGCACAAGATCGAAGTGGTCGCAGAGACCGGAGTGCAACATTCATTGAGCGTCATCCTCTTAAAACAGATACAGAAGCCCTTCTTCGAAAGCGTCGGCAAGGTGTCGTCCGACCTCCAGAGCAAGATGCTGACGAAGCTGGTGGATGTGCTCTCCGACTGCGACATGAGCAACGTCATCTCCACGGCTAATAGAGCAATCAGGAGGATACAGGTGAACGCGCAGCTGATCGTGAAGGAGCTGCAGAAGATGAAGAACCTCAAAGACGAGCAAATAAACGATCCTAAAGCAAAGCGGAAGAAACGATTGAGTTATGTGCATAATATACCCAGCCCAACCATAATCAACAAGAAGGAATGGAAGCACGGGGTCACGTTGTTAGAGTTCGTGCAGAGGGCGGACAACATCGAGAAAGAAGAACTACTGTACCCGATCCTTTTTGATCTACTGCGGACGTGTCTTAGCTTCGAGGAACAGAGTCCCATAGAGTACACCAATCAGCTCTTGTTGTCTACGATCCACAGGTTGGCTGTGAAAAATCTGCCCATCAGGGACGCTCATCTTCAGGTCGATCTGATCACCCAGTGTATCAGGACATCGAGGAATCCTCAGACCCACCATCACGCTCTGTTGGTTCTGGTAGAGTTGCTGAAGATCGTCGACGTTCGATGCGCTCTGTACACCATCATGCCCATATTTACCTTCATGGGCAGCTCCGTTGTTAGACAGGACGATGCCTACTCGATACAGATCATCTCCAAGACCATCGAAACCGTGTTACCCATAATAAACGCGGCAGAGAACGAAACACACGCCTGCGAGGTTCTGAGGACGTTCATCGTGTCCCTGCCGGACATTCCTGAGCACAGGAGGATACCTTTGTTCGTGAAGCTGTTACAGCTGTTGGACAATCACTTCCATCTGTACTACCTCCTCACCTTCGAGAGCCACGTTGTTACTAGGACAATGCACATTACCAATCAGAAGACAGCCAACCAAAGGCTCGAGTTCGCCCTGCAGGTGTCCCAGGAGTTCCCACCTGGCAGGCTCATCGAGGTCTGCGTGAGACTCGCACAGTTCATGAAGGAACTACCGATCGATATGGACGGGATGGAGGATCGGAAGGCAGCCTTGTCTTTCACGTACAGGCACGTTTTCGACGTGGCGAACACCAGCCCGAAAAGCCTGAGGCATTATAAATATACTCTGGTCCAGTTTCTGAGCAAATTGTTATCGTCCGTTGACTTCATCAACCGGATCGCAGAGATGGATTCCACCGAAGCGGATAATATGAAGGTGTATTACGATCAGCTGATGGTAGAGCTGATTCTGTTAATCCAGAGCACTTCGAAGAACGCTGACAAGCATCAGGGCAAGCCTTTGGCGAAGTACTGGAAAGTGCTTCTGCATCATCTCTACGACGTGCTGGATCTGGTCAACAATTTGCTACCAAACGAAACTTTCCTGTTCAGCGTGAAGCGTCTAATGGAACACGAGCTGCTGATGGTGAACAGGAAGGCTCTAGAGCTTCTGAACGCTCGTCTGCAACAACGCAAGTTTGGTGAAGAGAACTACGCCGATCTGATGAGCCTGACGGGACCGCTTCTGAAGATCATTCAGACCAAAGTGAAGTCTGAGACTCAGGAACAGGAGATCGTCCAACAAACTGTTCTGATAACGCTGAAACTGCTGGCTAAGTTGCTAGCTTCTGATAATGCTGCAGTCTTCAAGCCGATCCTCGAGACGGCTACCGAGCTCCTGAAGACGAAAGAGGGTCCAGTGCTAGGCAGTGCGGCGCTCTGTGTCGCCGAACTCTGCAGCTCCATGCGAACTCATGCCATTCATAGCCTGAATAAGTTTGTCCCAGCTATCCTTCAGCTGTTAGAGAATCACTGCCATCAAGACGTGCCTGATGTTATACTTGTCAGCATAGTGAGTGCGTTGCAGAAGATTGTCGAATCTGTCGGCAACTTCCTGTCCCTCTATCTGGACCAATTACTATTCGAATTAGCAAGATTGAACTCTTCGTACACCGATACTGAACATCCGAAGATCGGTGTGGTGGTTTCAAGGTTGAGAGCAACCACTCAGAAACTATCCAGTTGCATACCGTTAAGAGTGCTGCTGCCAGCAGTGAACAGAACTTACGACACATTGCTCAGTAAAAGGTCTTACGAGTGCGTACCGGCACTTATGACTGTCCTAGCAGAGTCTTTCAACAGCGTCCAGCCAAATGAACTGAGTGCAGCCATCCCAGACCTAGGCACCTTCTTCTTGAAAGTTTTGCAGCTTCGAGAGGATTTGTCTAGCTCTGTAGAGAACATGGATACGGATGATCAGCTCACGTTGGAGGACGTTGTAATGGTCGAAGAAAGCGCCAGCAAGGCATTGGTCGCCTTGGTCTTGAAACTGAGCGAGGCTATGTTCAGACCTCTCTATTACAAGCTGTACGACTGGGCTGCCAGGAATCCACAACATAAGCAACGAAGCATCACGTTCTACAGGTTTGTTCGCCGTATCGTTTACCGTAACTTCATACCACTTTTCAAATGTTTGACGTGTCGCTGGGATAGTCAAGGCAGCTGCATGGCCAAGGTGTCGTAGCTAACTTGGTTATCTTAAAAGGCAGTAGATCCTTTAAATGATCTTTAAATTTAAATAAATTGCTAGTAGAAAATACGATTGAATTTCGAGGGCAAATATTCTGGCGAATGACATAATTTTCTCGAGGTCATTAGATGCTTCAAGCACCTCGATGTAGTTTTTAATGGGATTATATATATTTTTAGTAGACTCGCCAGCATTTTCTAATTTTTCGAAGCAATCTTTCATCAAGGATTCGAAACATTTATTATTATTCGTTTACAGACTCTCAGCAAACATAGCAGAGTGCCTAAAGTCGCTGTTCGTGCTGTTCGCCGGCCACTTCCTCAAGCACGCAGCGGTGTTGCTCAGCAGTAACAATCCAGCCATCACAGAGGAGCCCCAAGAGATGACATTACCGGAAGAGACCAACAAAATCGAGTTGGTCGAGGCGATTTTGTTGACGCTTTATCGGGTCTTTAGCTACGACGCCCAGAATTTTGTGAACCAGGAGAGGGTGGAGACTTTGACGCAGCCTATCGTGGACCAGCTGGAGAACACCATGGGAGGCAGAGAGGAATTCGAGAAGAGGGCCAGTGAATTGGTGATTCCCTGTATTGCAGCGTTCGCTAATGCTATCGCCGATGATTCCTTGCACAAGCAGCTGGTTTACCAAACGTTGCTGAAGACTCGACACGCGAAACCCTACGTCAGAAGCGCCGCATTGAACGCCTTGGTGAGTCGAACATTAGTTTTACTTTTATTTTCTGAATTCTAAATTATGCATCGGTACAACTTGGAATTTATTTTGTTGCAAAATCGTAAAACTCGAGTTTCTCTCTAAGGTAGGAGAATTTCAAAGTTATCAACCGCTGCAGGAAATTGTTGTTGGAATATCGTATAATCTGGATTTATGGCCGGCGAATAATTTTACATGAATTTGCATTTCGGTAAAATTATATGCTGAAAGTTTTGAATAGGAGAATTTCAAAGTCATCGATCGTTGTGGGAAACATTTGTTGAAAAATTGTAAAATCCAAATCTCTGTCTATTGGATAGTTTTCTATTAATTTGCAATTGCGTGGAAGTATCTGCTGATAATTTTTTATGTCGGGATTTTAAAATAGAACACCGCAATAATTTTTTTTTACTGTACGAGGCTCGAAGGCAGGCTGAGCGAAACGAGGACGAGAAGATAGCTTTTAGGACCGTGATTATTTTAATCGGATAGTAAAATGTTAATGGGCGGGTGAACTGTGCGTTAACTGAATTGGATCGTAAACTGTCTTAACTCAGGTGGAGATCGTAAGGAAACTAGGCGAGGACTTTATGCCGCTGTTACCGGAGACTATACCTTTCCTGGCGGAGTTGTTGGAGGATGAAGACGAAGCTACGGAGAAGTGTGCGCAAAATGCTGTACGCACATTGGAGGAGCTCTTAGGGGAACCGTTGCAAAAATACTTCTAAACTAGTCTTAGTTAAGTTAAAGTAATTTACAAGAGGGAATATCCAAGAAAAGATGCAGTATAATTGAATAAAACAAATCAATTTTTATTCCATCACAGTCTCCTGTTTCAATGAGAGGAAGAATGATTGCGGACTAACGATAAAATACAAACATATGATGAGAGGAAATGCAAAAAGAAAAGACAATGACTGACAGAAGGGTTAAGAAAACATCAGTTTATTCTTAACTTAGTCACAATTTGGACGAAATATAGAATATATTATTTCCTTACATTATAATACATAACCGTAAATGAATGTGTTCGTGTGAGTGTTTGTATATATGTGTCTGTTTGCGTGTATGCGTGTGCGTGTGTGTGTATGTCATATTGTGGCAGCACTAGATAGGCGCCTGAGTTCTAACATTGACAGCGAATTTCTGCGTTTACGAGCGCATTCGGTATAGTCTTTGTGAGTGGCTCCGAATAGAATCGCGCGATAATTGCTTCTCGTTTGCGACGAGCATGCTTGTTTCTACGAAGAACGTTTTGAGTGCGACGACAGACACGAATTACAAAGATCCCCGACTACTCGACGGACGTTTTCCTGCCACTTAAAATGGTCTTGAGTCGCAAGAGAACGGCCGAAGTCCATCGCGGGATCGATTCTTGGAGATCATCCTCGTAGAAAAATGCAACGTAGGCCTCCTCGCTGACGTTTCTGCTGGCACCGTAAACTTAATTGTCGATTACACGAGGAATCACACCTGCGGTACTTCCGGCGAGTTCTGCAGCGCAATCTGCTCGCCTTGCTCTAGCGGTGGAACTTTTCTGGAAAGCAATTGTTCACGGTCAATAAACATTTAGCCGCGAATAGATTCGCCGAGACTTATCACACTCCAGAATTTTATGAGTTCTCATATGCGTATAAGTTATTAATTTTCTACAATTAACCGTACTCTCAATCCAGAGTTTATATATAATTTTATATAATAATGTTAATAATCTTATTGCAATCTAAACTAATTCTGGACGACGATATTTAAAGTTTTAACGAATACTGAAAATTATTCGAACAGAAGGCAAGCGTGACTTTTATTGTACATTTTCGAGGACTAAGAAATAAAGTCAGATGCGAGAAGTTGGTTTTAATTGGCCCAATTGGAGCAAGAACTTTACCCACCTTTTTCTGTACTGGAAGATGATGTAGACAATGATGGCATTGCCAACGAACAGCAGTGCAATTAGGACGGTCGGCAGTACGACATCTGTAAGGTTAAAAGCAGAGAGATACGATTAGTGATTATCTCGCACCATGTGCAGTTTTTCAAAGCGGCCTCACTTATGTTAGTTAGTGCATAGCCATCTTGGTGCACGCCTTCGAGCGTGGCACAGTGTACTTTGAACGGACGCTGACTAATCGGTCGAAGTTTGCCGTTAACGCGATCATTTCCGTGCCGAGTTCCCCTTAATCGAGGGTATATCAATTGTAATTAATAGAGAAATCGTGTTTCTCTCTGTGCACGACTATTGCACCGTCACCGAGCTGTTTGAACTTCGAGAACGCCGACAACTATGAAATAGGTCACCGATGGTTTAGCGTGCTCTGCAACACAATTTGACAAACCGTAATTTTTCCGACAGAGAACCGAAACTACAAGTTGGCAATTCATTTTCTCCCGTGGAAATACCAGCTAATTGTCAGGAAAATATTTGTGTTTTCTTTCGGTGAATCGACTGTTATCAAAATTCAGAACAGAAGCTCGGAGGTTGCGACCAGAAATAGTAATTCACCGAGAACTTCGTGACCTAAAATGCGTATCAATACGGCTATTGAAAAGAAAAGCGAGAATAAAGAGAATATCTGTTTCAAGGACGGTGAGGATCGATGCAGTCGAGCTTGAACTTGACCCATTTGTAGCTTTCATGGATGTTAATAAATGTAAATTGAGAGTGACCTCCATCCCGGTTGAAATTAATAATTGCAGATCAATTCGCGGAGAAATCAACAGAGCAAATACAATAACGATTCTTAATTGTATAAAACGTGAACGTTCTAATGATTAAAGCGACAGAGAGAGAGAGAGAGATTTTTCTCGTTATTCTCTGTCGCTTTAATTTTTCCCTCGGTGATAAGGTGCAATGTTAATGATCTTCGAGTGCGACTGACCGGGGAGCAAACAATACAACAATGTAAACAATGAGAGGGTGATAAGTGATAAGAAACCGGGAAGTTTGTTCGAACTCTCGTTAATATGTGCAATCTCGGTGCTCGCTGCGTTAAATACAACAAAGCAAGGCCAATGGACTGTAATAACATCGATGATTCTTCCGTAATATCAAGAGGCAAGTGTAGCATCGTAATCGCCACGATTCCTAACTTTCTTCGCTCCATTCGAGCAGCAATTCAAGCGAGAATGATTGCAGATGATTATGCAACAAACTCGAAAATATCGCGAGGATCTCATCGATATTTAAATTGGCAGATTTTTGGTTTCAAAGAACGCAGGTGAATAAATTTCAATGCGAAACCAGCGCTTAAGCGGTGTGCAAGTCGGTCAATAAAATCTCAAGAAAAAGTGTCAATGTCAACGTTTTATCAGCGAATTTTTATCGCTGTCATCAACTTAACGCTTTTATGAGCCTATTGCCTCCTATATGGGAGTGACGAAATGATTCACTCAGATATAAAAATTCATGTTTTACGCTAATCTATATTTCCTTATTGTATTAAGGTTTGCAAAAAAGCAACACGGAGATTAAATTACTGGATGACGTTCGAGAGTAGCTATAAATCAATACGCAAATCACGTTAATAAAAATAATAAGTGTGATTACATTACATAAGAACGGTGACTGCAATCGTTATGTTCCGTATCACCCGCAATTACATAACAATTACGCTGGCAGAAAATTTTCTACGTTTGGACGTTGAAGAATTGTACGTGTTATCTTATCACGATGGCAACAAGGTGACCTGCGAGACCTGACCATTGCTCGCAAACATTTTTTCCTATACATCTCTTCGAGAACATGTGCAATTATTATGCCGTGATCCTCTCTCGCGTTCCAAGAGATCGCCGATGCTGTCGTGTCATCCACACGAGATACAGTAATTACCTAGAGTCAAGGGTTTTTCTCTCAAATAACTGGTTGACTTCTTTTCGTAATTAAACACCTCGGTTATGATTATATACATTGTACAACCTGTGACAATGTCCTTTTTGAAGAATCCGGAAAAGTGCCACAGCATCAGGTTCTCGAAAGGTTATTTAAGATTCTGTTCATGAACGTGACTCTATCTAAGTAGACCTTTTTGTGTAAACAATTATTATAAGTTGTATAATGCACGTACATTAAAGCGAGGTTTTTCTTTAAATAGAGATCATCGATTCTTCTCAGAAAAAAATCCTGAAAACGTTTTGTCCGCAGACTAAGCAACCGCAAAGATTAGATCACATGGAATCAATTTATTTAACAAACAAACAAAAAGCGACAAGTTCAGAATTCTGATGTTAACTAAATCTCGAATCTAGACAAACAATTCCGGCTGTGATACAATAATCGACAACAATGGCGATCTCTTACTACCTGTAATTTCTCCGTATCAACAATTTCCTGAGTAGGGGAACTGTTTATGAAAAACTCGATGGATATTTGGCCTCGTGGTTTTGTTTTGAGACACTAGGGGCGAGATGACGTCGAAGACCGATGCACGAGACGACAACACGGTGTCTCCGACGATAACACGGCCACGGATTTCGAGATCTCGGCGCACAGAGAGAAACACTTTTTTTGTGGTGAACAGAAAGCGTGGGAAACGATATACGGTCCAGCGAGAACAAGTATTCGACCGGCGATTTGATGAACAAGAAAGTTTTCAGAGAGCTAGGTTCACTGACCTACGACGTAGTCCGATTGCTTCATCATGGCTGATTGCGACGAATCCATAATCTCCCTGGTGCCGGCTGCGGCTGCGTCCTCGCCTCGCCCGATTCTAACCCCCGAGCCGAGAATATTGTCTCCGGACAGAGATGACAACTGGTGGTGCTCGTGTTCTGTCTTCAGAATCATCGCCGACGTGGCTGGAAAATCGAGAAACAAAACTAGTTAGCAAACGAACCGGTAAATACAACTCTCGTGCCGAATCTATGGGCTGCTGGGAACGTTTCGTTTACTCCTCGGTGCGATCAAATAATGGAATTTCATTTATTTTTGATTTTAAAGATAAACAAACCCTTGATTGAAAAGTTCCTTTTCCTTTTTAACGAGAAAGGACACGGACGAATTATTTCCCGCGTTTGGTCGCCATTCTAACACCTAATTATGCCTCCTTTACAGAAACATTTATATTTGTTATATATAATTTGTTTTTCTGCTACGATTATTAAATAGAAAGGCGAAGCATAGCTCGCGATAAAATGCTGGTCTCGTGATCTCGTTTCCTGTTGTCAATTTTAATTATCGAGTTTATGAAATATCGAATTAAATAAGCGAAAGTTTTATCTATTGCTGAAATGCATTTCGAAGGTCAAGGCATCGGTAATTCGAATAAAAATGCTAGTCCTCGGCGATACAGTGTTATTGACAGCTCGTATCTGGGTGGCGAATACAAAAAAGATTACTGATAACGCGAATCATGCTGATAAAGATTTCGTTCTATATTCCTAGAATTTTATACTGATTTCGTAATCACCGGACTGCGGGTTTCGTGCGTTCGCGACAAAAATGAGTACAGAGAATCTGAAACAATGAAAGGGTTACAAGAATTATCTTTCCGTATTGGAGATCTGCGAACTAGCAATCGATCCAGTTCTTGCGATGATTAAGATGTTTGAGAGTGAAATGCATTCGATATATATCTAAATAATGAAATTTAAAAAAAAGGCAATTCAAAGTTTTATTTTCCCAATAATTTGGTTTTCGGAAATAATGAAATATTATTTTCACTAACTTTTGTACTAATGTATATTGAGAAAATAAAATAAATATAATGAAATGTGGTAACAAAAATCTCAAAATGTCAGTATTGCGTTATCCACATAATACTATTTGATATGAAGTAGTAGTAGAATATTTCCAAATCACGCTTTTTTCTTAAATTGCTCGGCATTGAATTAGAACGGCGATATTTCTAGCATTTCTCCGTGCGTACTAAAACAATAGAGCGCGGGTAACACGTGTAATTACGTGTTTGCATCGCGGACAATATCGCTATTCAAGAAGCAAAATAAAAAACGGGAGCGTCCCACTTTTGCAGCAGAATACCCCGGTCACTGTGCCCGCGAGGAGTGCATTTCACTGGGAACGTTGAAATAACCGAGCGCGCGGCACCACCGTCGTACGCAAAACGATCCACGGTAAAAACCTGAAACGCTGAAAACTGCATAAGTACCGAAAAACGGGCGAAACCGACAATTAGCGGAGCGTGAATAATTTTCGCAAGTTCCGCACTGCCGGCGTAATGTTCCACCGGAGCGTGTAAAAACGTCCCTCGTTTCGGAACGGCACCAGGATGTCCGCAAAAAGGGCATAAACTCGTCGAGGAAAAAGGACCTGTATTTTTCAAATTTCTTCTTAACGTTCTGTAATAACAGTCGGGTAACGGGTTGCAGTTTATTTCTGGACTGACGTGACGCAATTACGCGAAACTGAATTTTTTCAGGACGTTCCAGAACGGCGACTCGGTGCCGCGCGATGGCAACGTTCGCTCGTTTCTGTGATAAAATATCGTAGAACTTCGGACAGAATTAAGGATGAACGACGAAATCTTTTCGAAATTAAAGACGAAACATGGCCGAACACGGGAAGAACGCTCCTAAACAACGACGAACAACTGGGAAAAATTCAACGGAACGTTGTAATAGCAAGCTAAACACTTCTTATGAAGTGTTAATGTTTAATGCTTAATGTTTATAATTATGTTTACAATTATGTTAAGTTAATTATTATAATTCAGTGTTCAGTGTTTAATATTTAATGTTTAGTGTTGAATATTCAATGTTTAGTGTTGAATATTCAATGTTTAGTGTTGAATATTCAATGTTTAATGTGCAGTGTTGGATATTCAATGATTAATTTTTAATGTTTAATATACGGGTTATATCCTTTCGAATGTACGTAAATGCATAATTACGTTTTGCGAGGTCACAGGTAGCCAGGGGATAGATTACGTCATTTGATCGTCAAGAAAAACGTGAACGAATCAGTAAATCAGTCGTAACGTTCGTTCTTCAAGCACGGTTAACGATACCCGAAAAACATCGATATTCGAGTCGACTAGAATCGACGTTTTCACGTTCAAGATACAGTTTCCAGGTCTTCTCTTGATTTCTCTCGTATTCCGCACGATTTCAGGTTCAAGGAGGCGGAATTTTCGTCGTTCTATCTGAATTCTAACACAAGTTGTGCGATTTTGCCGGCGACCGACCGTTCCCACAGCGCGTCCCACATAAAATAAACGATCCGGATTGCGAAACGGCTTCTGTTTTTAGGGCCGCACCCTCCGATAATCTCCGAACCAATTCGGTCGTAAAATACGTTTACGATCTCGTCGTCGGTTGGCGTTTCGTATTCCCCAGAAGCCAGCACGCGACCGGCGGCGTGTCTTCGAGCGTTTTAGCTTCGAAATCTACGAGCAGTTCGAACGGTTTCGAACCGGAGACTGTTCGAGCAGACGGGAGAGCAGCTCCGAGCTTGAATCATTTCAATGTTTGAATTGCCCTGAATGCTACCTTCGTCCCTCTTTCCCACAGTCGTCGAGCCCTTAAATTGCCGCGTCTGACTGCTGCCAGCTCGGACTAAGCAAACACGTCATTCACTTTAATTAACGCATTCACTTGTCGCCTGTTTAATATATTTATTGAATCTATAATCCATTCAGCCGAGGATTTCTCAGGCGATCTGAGAAGCCATTGTTCGCGACGGCTTATATTTAAATACGTTCTAAACACTTTGGCTAAATTGAAATAGATAAATGATTTTAAACGTAAGCCACAGCATCTGAAATATACTTAAATCTAAGTCAGAGTATCTAAAATATATTTAAATAAAAATATATAAAATTTATATTTAAATGCATCTTAGATACTCTGGCTTATATTTAAAATATTTTATTTATTTCAATACAATTTTTTCTCATTCCTCCCCTAAAATTCTGTCTAGATGACACGTTTCTTGAGAGATTCCCAAGATTCTTTCATCAATTTTGCGAACGTTGCGAATCCAGCACGGGTTTGAATGGGAAGTTTGAACAGGTTTCGCAGCGACCCCGATCGCAAAAATCGCGAGCTCGTAAATTGCAATATCTCCAAGCATCCGGCGAATCGGCAGATAGCAAGAAAGCTGAAGCTTCGTTTCCTTTCGTCTGCAGAAGACGCGAGAATTATGCGAGGAGCTCTACACAGCGGACGATGGTAACGACTCTGTTAATGTAGTCGCATCATTTATGCAAACAGATAGTCGCTGAGTTTATTAATACTGATCGTCAAGCGATAAAAACGTCGCTTACGTATCCGCCCTCGAGCAACTACCGAAGTTGCTCTTAATGTATTCGTAAAAATCAAAGACTCCGTGTCGTCAAAGGCTATTTAACGCGTTTACATAGTAGGAGAGTTAAATATCTTCAAGACCGACGATGCCCATTACTTGTTTATTCGCGTGACGCGAAATGTTAAAAATAATCCGAGATGCGTTGCCCTAATGACAGTGATCCGCGATCTGGAACGTTGACGGTAGTTTTTTTATCGGAAGACTGGCTTGGGAAGACGCCAATGCTCCAGACGAAACCATACGAAAACCGCGACGCTAATGTGTTTATCGGTGTGCTAAAGTATGTGTGCTAAATCCCCTGATGCAATAAAGAATATTTATTAAGCGATCGGAAAACGAAAATGCGTGAAACCGACGCGTCTCCGGCACTTTTACTTTTATTTTGGACTGTAATTCCCACTTGTCCGAACGACACAATCGCGAGATATGTTTACACAAATCACTCGTTGTCACGCAGCAAAGAATAATTCTTCTTATAATAACTCTCAGTTCTTTTATCAACTAACGATCTTTTATCAACTGCGATCCCGAGAAACACTGTTCTTACTCACCGCGCGAGATCGTCCACGCTCGCTGAGAACTAGCGAGCTGCGAGGCCAGATTCAACAACGCCGACTGTTGTTACCATCTTCGAGATGTTTCCTCGAAGAGCCGCGTTCTTATCGAATTCGAGGCGGCAACGGAAACAAACCAGTTTACGAGCCCGCGACACGTCGATAAACCCTAAATTTATTACGCTGCTATCGCTAAGTTACGCGCGTTAAACCGCCATGCCGCGATGATAATTTGTACGGGCCAGTGAAGCATTGCGTTCGAAATAATGGCGGAATCGGATCCATAAATACGGTAGATAATATTTTCGATGTTGACAAGGCAAACCGGATTCGCAGAGCCTACACAACTCCTGGTGGTACGGTAAAACTCTTCGGTAATCGGAACGGCTCGAGAAAAGCATCGTATCTCGTCGGAATTACACGGAAATAATATCTCACACATTTGGTTGAAAGTGGAGTGAAAATAAAAATGTCCCTAGCGTCGACGGTTCGAGAATCTATAATAATAACCGTAGAGGGATGAAACTGTGACGGAATTCTGATTTCAAAATTATGGACGAGTTACAAAGCTATCTGCATAATTGCTAGAAATAGAAACTAAAAATATGTATTAAAAATAATATTATAAAATATATGTATTAAAAATAATATTATAAAATATATGTATTAAAAATAATATTATAAAATATATGTATTAAAAATAATATTATAAAATATATGTATTAAAAATAATATTATAAAATATATGTATTAAAAATGATACATTGATATTTCCTAATTTTTTAGATTTTTCTAGTACTTCAAATTGCAACGCAATTTTGTCAGAAATGCATAAAATCCGCGGTCCAGCGATTACCAATTAATTACGCGAGGCAATATTTATTTATTCGTCTAAGAAAAATTAAGAAGGCGGGGTTAGGTTAGTTATCGAATCAATATATTTCCCGGCACATTGTGATTCAATCATTCATGGAATTGTACGCGAAAGTGGCAGAGCAAGGGTACAAGTACGAAGTCGACAGCGATGACTCGGCAAACGGTTCTAATTGAAAAGAAGAAACAATGAAATGCGATGGATAATAGATCTTCGCGAAGCGAATCGCAGTCTCCCACGAATATGTCACAGCGTTTTTGCGCCGTTGTTTTCGAAAGGGGTGAACGCGAAACAACGGTCCACGTGCAGCGCCGTTGCAAAAAACCCGGCGCTGTATTTACCGTTTTCTCGGGGCGCAGTTTAAATGCGTTCCGTTGAAAAACGAATGAAATACGAGCGCTGGCTGTTTCCGGGACTCGTAAAAGACAGAAGGGATCCTAGTTTTGCAGAAAGTAGTCGAGATTGTCAGAGGATTCTGACGCGGGATTTGCTTGCAAATAAGGGTAATGGACTCAGTTACTGTGGGATAGGCCAATTGCTGTTTATTTACGTTCGAGCACAATTAACTTTATATTTATGGAACGAGACGTATCAAATGTTTTATTTAAATTCGATTAATCGTTTATTTGCTAAAATTAAACATGCAAGAGACGGAATATTCAAAGAATATTAAAAAAAAAAGGAATATTCGAAATTTTATTCTTTCGTTATGGCAAAATTTATTTTTTAACTTTGAAATTTAGTATTAAAGGTCTCAAAGAAGTGTCATTTAAATTGCTAGAATCGTGTTTGGTAGCGAAGTTTCTAAGGGCACAGTAATTGACACCTCTAACCTGGATAATTCGTTCTTTGAATTTCTCCGACAGCGATAACCGTGATTCCATTATCCTTAATTTCGCAGATATCGATTCGTCCTTATCCCGGGCAATTTGTCGATAATCGAACTTTTCCGCCCTATCGAACAGTAATTGACCCAGTTACAGCGATATTTTCCCGTCGCACCTCTATCGATCCCCCATCCCCGTCGCATTTATCAGCAGCTAATTGAAACGCCGTGCTATCGGTTGCTAATTTAATGATCGCGATTTACGCAAATCGAAGTATCTGTAAATGGCACGCTACGCCCCGTCACGTTCGTCTGTTTATTCGCACGGTTGGATGGACTTCAAACGTATTTTGGAACGAGCTGCTAAACAGCGATTGCTGACATCTTGACAGATCGTTGTTGATACACCGACGCCGCGGGTTCCCGTTGTTGTACGCTGCATTCTGGGCAATGCCTGTCTGTTCATTTTACCTCCAATTTATTACTTTAATTTATCGCTTCGATGCACACGGCCGCCAGAATATTTCGGAGCTCCTTCACCGTTCTGTTTACAATGCGGCAGAGTTAGGCATTATTCGAATAAATATTCATCCGAACATCTCGAATCAAATTCTATCCGAATAACCTTTCGAATAAGTTCTTCGACGGAAGGTTTATTCGAACGATATGTCGAATAAATTCTTCGAATATTTTATTCAACAATATGTCGAATGAATTCTTGCAATAAAATTTTGTTCGTCGTTCGAATAAAACATACAGAACTCCGCAGTAAGGTAATACTAAATAGAAACATCTGAACGGAAATCTGAATAAATCGTGAAAGCAAATTAGCACACGCCGATAGAAATTAGCATTGATAATCGGGGTCGTTTCAAGAAGCAAAACTGCCGCGACGTCAAGAAACGTCAGCATTTGCTATTTCGCAAGAAGAAGAAAGAATTTCGTTTGTAATTCTAAAGACTTCCATGATAAAACAATGGATTGCATTCGATCTCATGGTCGCTCGTCGGAGCATTAGGCATAAGCAGTATACCGTTGCGAAATCCGCTGTTATCAACTGAATAACAGCGGCAATTCGATGACCGATACGGGGGCGAGGCTAAAAAGAATGAGAGTCGATTGCGTGAGAATCGAACGATCCGTTATCGCTGTTGAATGTGGGAAGATTTTGATGAAGCATGCTGATCTATCACGGGTCACCGCTGCTCCATTCTACAACTATATCGTTACGCGATTCACGATGGCTGCACGCGCCGTTCACGTTCCGCTAGCTCCGGGACAACCCGAATGGAAAAGGAAAGCTCTTCTTGCTCGCGCTCGCGAAAAGTCGTTCAATGGAACGAGCTCCGCAACGTTTTTGCTCGAACGAACACCGCTCGGCGCGTTAACCCTTCCAAGAAGAAGGTCACGAGCTGATTTTCGAACAACTCGAAGGGATACTCGCTCTGAAATGCCATTGTTTATAGAGAATTATTCTCGGCTTGCTATTGCAACTTTCTCGTAATTTTCACAACTGTTTGAATAAGCTTCTTATTTTATTATAAGAAGCTCATTCCATTTTATCTTGTTTTATAATTTAGTTTTGTCATATCTTATAATTTATTTTTATTTTATTTTATTTCTTGTGTGCAGCGCATTTGTTTCTTTATCTAGAATCAACGAGCCAAATGCTTTTTAATTTCTCCACAAGAATCCAACACAATAATAATGATGTTAATAGTAAAATAATAATAAAATTGGACAATCACAATTTCAAATAGTTTAAAAATTATTTTATATTTTTATATTTTATATTTTTCGTGAAAAATACGCAAGTTTCTATGAAGATATTATGGATCGATATTACTTATCGAGCAATCAGCGCACTGGTCTTTGGACTTGCCGTAGGGAGGCAGATAGGCAGTCGGAAAATCAGTTGTGCTCCGATAAAACTCGCAATTGTGCACCAAGTGAAACGATCCGATCAAATCGTTGCAAGATTCGAGCGATAAACGTTTTCACGGCGCGGTATTGCGCGAGCATTGTTTTCAAAGAACGTGAGAAAGTGGAGCTGCAGTTTCAAGCTGGCGTGCTTGCGACGCCGCTATCAGGACTTATTTCGGTGAAGCCAGAATGAAAACAGATCTCTCGCGGCTGCATGAAATCTTATCGTGACTGCGGGCAGATTACGCTCAGCGTTCTTGTTTTCGAACGATCCTGACCCAGCGAACTCCTCCTTGGCCGGATCCGATTTGCTCGAGAATTTCGAAAACAACGGACAATTAGAATGTACCTCTCGCGGATAATGATGTTCTTATCGTGAAATTCGAGGGTCGCTGGATGCAATGTGGAAGGTGTTTGCCTCGACCAGCGACACTTTGGCCTTTGGTCATCGTTCAATCAGTCGCAATTGTCGGTAACCCTCTAATTCACTTTAATCCTTGAGCGATCGCACGGTCGTGATGCCACTTGCAGGGCCGAACGGCTCCTCAAGTGCGACGCAAAATTGTTCCGGGGAATGCGGAGTGTCCGGAGATCGGCCATTTTCCGCCAAATGTCAGGATTCCGTCGAACTTTCCCGGAATTTTCTAATTCAGGGTTTTCGCTGACGAGTTCGAATCCGAAGATTTGAAATTCAAAATGGCGGCTTTCAATTGCGTAAGAAATGCATCAGTAACTTCTGTATATTTATAAGAAATAGACAGTGCGATATCCGAAGACATAAAAAATGCGCAACGACTTCTCGAATAACTAACTTATCGTAACTTATACTTGTGCACAGTGCAATTAGATGACTCGGCGGAATTGCTATGCATTTTGCCGATTTTCGGAAAAAATACCGCAACGTTCGCGAGGCTTATCGTTCCTTGTTATCGTAAGAGCACTGGACGTTGAATGCCACGGTTATTACTTTGTTTATGCTCACACTGTTGCATTATTTTTAAGGGTGGTTATTCAGACGAAAATGAACTATCACTAATTTTACCGATGGAATTAACAAAATATAACCACGCTGAGTTGAATTATTTGCAAGTTATTTCGCCAACGGATTTGTTCCGTAATAAACAATTTTTCCTTTTACGACAAAAATATTCGACTAAAAAGAATTTATTCCTGAAGGTCCATAGACCCATAAACGGCTGTAGTGTAAATAATTATCATTAAAATTGAAATAACTCGAATAATAATGGTATTATCCTGAAATTTTTACTGCAGTTTGTCCAGAGTTTTATCTGTAAAATTCCTAACAACTCTTTTTCACCTGACACAACCTTCCCTTAACCAGCCAGAATCAGGCAGACCGCATTCTCATGGAAACAGAGCCGAGTGCTCTAGAATCAAGTTTCCGCGAAATCTAGCAGAAAGATAAATGCAGCGAGGTTCGTCGAGAGCTTTTACTCCTGGGACGTGGCTATGTCCTCGGGACGCATAATCCGCCATAGTTTCCGCGCTGAATATTCAAACTGCGGCTTCGAGCACTTGGTGGTGCTTGGAGCAGCCGGGACGCGGATGCCGGGCATTTAAATTTCAAAAATCGATGAATTTTCGTCTCGCAGAAGTGAAAGCAACGATTAGCTTCGGCGGTGCCGAAGCTCGGCGCGCGAGCTCCTCAACCTAGTTTCGCACTTTCTAGCTCGGGAAAACGAGAACTAATTGCCGGTATCACTCGCTCGGCTCGCCTCGAGTCCTTAGCGAGCCTGTTTCGGCGGCTCCCGGTTCACTTCCGGCCGCTCTTATCGCGAGGATCCGAGCGCGATGCGAAATCGCGATCTCGCAACTGCATTGTGTTCGCCGCAACAGCCTTGGCGGTTACCGTTGCCACGGATTGCAATAGTAATCGCTAATGTCTTGTTCGCGGCCACTCAATGACTCTATTTGTTGTGCGCGAAGAATGACTTTGTCCACAGATATGACTTGATTCGCGGAATAGCGTCGATCCGCTGCTGCGAACATGCTGGTAATCTTTGGAAACGATTCTATGCCGATGAAATCTTTTTTTTCAAATTCATTCATATAATATGCAGGCTGCTAGTAATCGCAATGGGGGTTTCATAGCTCGACAAAAGGAAGGAAACAGTTTTTTGGACTGAATGACTCGCACCTGTTTTTAATATTAAATGGTCTGCTTTATCGTACGATGACTGACTTTTTTCTTAATTTTCCTGTTACTTGACACTAAATTTACCACGATCAAAATTACCATTTCCTTATTTAGAAATTCTGCAAACTTTAGAGACTCTTGCATGGAAAATGCTTGAATAAATTGCATTATTGAAGCAAGTTTTATGATAAAAAATGTGCAAAATCTAAGTAATGACCTTTTCACTTTTGTGAAACAATGCAATGGTAGGCTTAGCGTTTTATTGAATGCTGAGAATTTTATTGAAATTTTGTACGTCATGCCAATCTATAATTACCGAGCTATAATTACCGCTACGAATTGTAATTCATTCAGATAGGAATATTCGATTAATGTTAGTTCGACCATCGTTTCGAGTGACGCGAAAAGGGCGCCGTGATCGAAGCAGCAAATCGATGCGAGTCGCGCGGATCGAGAGTCCATTCATAAGAATAGATTTATAAGCGGCGAAAAAGACGCCGAAAATTGCGTCACTCGGGCTAAACGCAGAACCTAATTTTAGCAGGCGGCTGCCGATCGGGGTCGGCCGCGATATTACAACATTCCGTTGCGTCGGTGGAAAGGACGCCAGGATAAGAGAATCAGGAGCAAGATCGCGCAGAACTCCGACTGCGTTGCATCAGTTGCATACACCGCGTGCAGAGAGAAAGACTTCTTGGCGCTGGACATTGCAAGGTCGATGACGCGTTGCATCGCGATAGTTCGTTGGAAATCGACGACGAAAGACCGCGAAAAAGAGACACGCGCACGCGGAAAATGTAAACGAGGCGAGGCTGATATCTTGCGGACGAGCGATCGACTTTTTGGGATAGGTTCGAGATAACTACCCCTCCCTATGTTTACTCTTCGTCGCATAAACGACAATTTTATCGGCTGGGAAGGCGACTTTCGAGTCACTTCAGATACAGTCGGTCACGA
>CM052157.1:7361030-7373210 GCA_028455555.1 Augochlorella aurata | reverse complement strand
GTAGGTAGCGCGAGAGACCTGACTGAATATTACAATTATTGAAAACAAATGACATGTGTACATATTCTAAAAGAGATAGCTTCAGTGATATTTGGAAAAAAGTTTGGTTACGATTCGTTAGTTTTTATCAGTTTTGTACGCCTTAGAATATGGTGGCAAATAAAGTGCATTATAGGCATTTAATGCTTTTCTTTTTACGAAAGGGCAAAAATGTGACACATGCGGAAAATAAGATATGCGCTGTTTATGGCGAGGATGCTGTAGCCGAAAGAACTGTGCGAAAGCGGTTTGCTCGGTTTAAAGCTGGAAATTTTGACCTAGAAGATCAAGAACGCCCAGGTAGGCTGTCCACCACAGACGTAGATACGATTAGAACAGAAATCGAGAACAACCCACGCTCGACATTACGTCAATTAGCAGGAATGCTGAATCAATCAAAATCAACCAGCAGAATGGTACCTATATAATTTAATAAATGTATATCAATATTTAAATGAGCTGCGTTTTAATTGTCCTAAAATATCGGCACGAACTTTCCGGACAACCCAATAGTTTGATCATATCGAAACTCTGCTGTCCACAAAATGGCGTGTACTGTGGCCTCCAAAATGGCGTGTACTGTGGCCTCCAAAATGGCGTCTGTATTGAAATAATAATATTAAGTGCAAATAACTTTTTACAAAATTGCCACACTGTTAGAAACTCACAGTTCATTAAAATATTTTAAGTAAACAATTTCCTCAACATTAGTATATGTATCAAATTCCTGATGTCCGTAAAACGACATGAACTGCGTCCATCGAAATGGAAGATTCTTAATCATCGTAAATAAATCGAATAAATTGTTTCAAAAAATTCCTATTCCAGCAGACGTTCGAAGATCGTTAGATCAGACAAATATTCGAGGAGATAGTTAAGGAATGTAAAAAGCTGGATCAGTGGCATCCGCAGTCTGAACCTCGTGCATCCGAGGGTTAATTCGACTCGAACGCGTCGAGTATCGCGATTCCTGTTCTAAAACCTACTGAATGGACTAGTCGACGGTGGTTTTTCTCATTCGAGCACCGGATTAGCGGCATTTTAGGGCGCCAGACGGCGAAACGAGCCGCCACGCCGTCAAAGGAGGCAACGTTTCGCAAGCGGAAAGTCGGCGCCGCGTCCGCTTCGCTCTGCACCGCTCTGCACCGCTCTGCATCGCTCTGCACCGCTCTGCAACGCTCTGCTCAGCTTCCAACCGAGCCGGGAGGGTAATGAGCGAGAGCCGTCGCTCGACGCCGACGTTTTGCGTTCATTCAGACCGTTTTATCCGATTACCGCGCGGCGAGCTCTTAATTAACGCGAAACGGTAACGTTACTTTCGAAAACGCGCGCGCCCTCCGGCTAGAAGGCTTCCTTTTTCAAGCCGATTCGCCGACACGCGTCGACGGATGAAAACCCCCGATCCTCGTTGCCTTATCAAACGGAACGTCGACGAACGCGTCGGCCCGACGCGATACAACTTCGGTGTCGCCGGCAATTTATTCGAACCCCCGTGAAAACCTCCCTTTTCCTTTTATTCGAACCGTCACGGCTGTTTCTGTCGAACACCGCGTCCAGGTAATCGATTTTCATGAAATTAACGCGAAGGAAAGATTTGACGTCATCGTTACTTGATTGTTGACACCGTTTTTGCTGTTAGAAAATTTTTGTTGTCATTTTTTGGAGGGAAGACAACCCTTCAAATTGAAGATTGGAATTATGCAGTTTATGCACTGTCCTCTTCATTTGGGTCTTGATGAAGGATTCAATGAAATGGTGATGCAAATTATGCTATGCTATTGTACAATAAATTAGTATAAAGTACGTCGTATTGACGATAAATGTTTAAAATATTATAGTGGATATATTCTTATATTGTTCATATATTTTATTTAGTTTAAACGGATATAGTGTGCTTTCAAAGATGGTGGATCTGCGTAAATATGTGTCGTGGTGCTTATTTAGTCACACATTTGTACATACACTTGTCAATTATTCATCTTATAATATTGCTTTAAAATTATTCATCGTGTAAAATTGCTCCAAAATTTTTCATCTTGCAAAATTGCTTTAAAATTATTCATCTCGTAAAATTGCTATAAAATTATTCATTTAGTAAAACTGCTTTAAAATTTGTCATCTTGTAAAATTGCTTTAAAATTATTCATTTCGTAAAATTGCTATAATATTATTCATGTTTTAACATTTCTGTAAAGTTATTCATCTTGTAGGATTTCTCCAAAATGATCCATCTTAAAAAATCGCTCAAAAATTATAGGTTACAGGTTAAGTTAATACATACTGATATGAACAATTTTGTGCCTTTTACACTGACATCCTTCTCCTCTCCCTCTCCGAAACGATTCATCTTCTAAAGTTTCCCCAAAGTTATTCATCTTGAAAAATTGCTACAAAATTATTCACCTCGTAAATCGCCTCAAAATTATTCACCTTATAAAATGGCTAAAAAATTCTTTGGTCGTATATCGTTCTTAATTTGCACACGAAGGAGCTCCTCACCCATTTCAAGACACTTTTCGAGAATACCGAGATCAGTAAACGAGAGTGTCCCGTTACAAACACAAAGTATCGATTGTCTCCGACTCGACGGCGAGAGTAGTTCTCGCTCGAGCCATCCGTGAAATTCGTATCCGCGATCCGAAAATGAATCGTCGCCCCATCGAATAAATTCCCGTTAAATCCACGGTCAACGATCGTGTAACCGCTTTTCAGCCGTCTCATTAATATCATAGAGAACAGAAAGCCTCTCTCCCTCCGAGGAGAAAAGTTGCTCCGAGGCGGTGCCAGGTCGCGTCTCGCTGAAAATCGAATCCCCAGGATAATAATCTTGAAACTCGATTTCCCCGCGTCTCCTTCGCCGTTTTCGCCGCTTTCTCCGCTTCCTCGGCCTCGAGCCGATGCGAGACCCGACAAAAATGGGGCAATAACTGCGCCGTCGTTGGTCAAAAGCTGCGGCTCCCTCAGTTTCCCCCTCGACGATCAAGTGATTTCGATAGAAATATCGATAAAAGGCTGCTCGGCGATCTACGAGTCCTGTCTCGGCGGCCCGCGAGCCGATCTGTCGCTGACAATGGATTTCTGATCCCTTCAATCGCGATTCCTCCATTAATTGTTCTACGAGCCATTTATACAGATCATTGAAGTACAGGGCAATTTATGGAACCTTTTATGGAATTAGGCGCACTTGTGCTAAGTCTTTGCAATTTTGTTCTAATTGTTTGCGATTGCACAATTAATTGTGAAATACGGAACAGTTTTTGATGGCGTTTGGACAATACTTTTAAGTTTGAATATGTAGCACTTTGTATACCAAGGTGTACCTGTGAAAAATTTTTGAGCTAGTTCCATCTTCGTTGTAATCGTTTGCAATCATCGTTTGCTTCATTTAAATATGGAACAGTTTTTAATAATCTTTGGACCCGTGTATATTTTGTATATTTAGACATATTTGCACAAAATCTTTGGACTAGCAACTTGTTTCTAATTTCTCGCGATTCCACAATTAATTAATTGCTCCTTAATCGTTCATTTAATCACGGAACTGTTTTGAATCATTTTTAGACCCTGCGTTCAACGCAGTCTATCGATTAATTACTATTGTAACGGAAACAGATGTTATTCCATCCTGGCCACTATAAATAGAACAAGATCGAGTAACAGATTGAACAAAAGTGGTCGACAGGGATTTCGTCAAAGCTTCCCCCGCGAACACACGAACGCATCGGATGAACGGTATCATTGTACGCGTGGGTGGAACCATGCCAGCATAGAATCGCATCCGGTCGGCATTCCGTGGCCGTTTAGGTCCGGCTCTAATGATATCCTCTCCCTCAATACCGTAATCCGGCAGTCTAACCGTCGTAATTTCCGTAGAATACGGCGAACTACTTTGGTAAACATTGTAATAAACCGGGGAACGCCGAGAGAGAGAGAGAGAGAGAGAGAGAGAGAGAGAGAGAGAGAGAGAGAGAGCTGCCCCCGTTTCGAGCGTAATTTATCGTTTACCTCTTGGACGGGAAGTTCTTTTTTCGCCGGGAAAGGGGAGAATAAAAAAGGAAGGCGAAGCAGAGAATTACCGCGGCGAGTATACGACGTTTGGTTTACGATGACAGCGGCGATATAATACGCTCGGGATACACGGAAAATTGTTATTTATCCGACGGTGTTTCGTGGCTCGTTCTTTCCGTCACCCGGCCGCGTTATTCATCGCGGATACCGCGGACGCGAACTACCAACTCGCATAACTCCTCGTTCGGACTTGAATTATTTCAACGGCCGCTTCTTTGGCCCTCGGATCAAACGATTTTACGACGTCCCTTTTATTTCCTTTTGTTCGCCGTTTGGACGCGACAGCCTTTGAAAAGGCGCGCGAACCGCGGAGTAGTCAAAATTCAACGGCGAGCGATAACATCCTCGTCGGACATACAGTTTTACCATGACTTGCACAATCAACAAACTTGCCAAATATTTGTTTTCGCATACGGCGACCTGCGAACTGAAATTCGTTTCGAACCACTGCGCGATGCGGTTTTTATACAACTGTTTTTTTTAAACAGCTGCGCCGCGTTTTTACTTTGATTTCACGCCGGCAAGTAAATAAAATAAAACTTCAAATATTGCGCAATAAAATTCTTGTTGAAGTCTATATTTTCCCACATGGAGGTTCGATCGAATAACCAGAAAGAATATGTCATATTGAAAAGCGGGAAAATAACCTGAATTTTGAAATACGTGCGTAATATTTCAATTAATAATTTCCTTTTTATTTTCTGCGGTTGGGGTATATTTATTTATACAATTCATGGGGAAATAAAATAGAAGGGATTCATGAGAGAACATTGCCCGGACAAAAATAATAATAGTAGTATAACGGGAGAAACCCTATAATAATATCCCTGTTACATTACGAAGGGCATATTCTTCATAAATATCATTGCAAAAATAATAATAGTAATATAACGGGAGAAACCCTATAATAATATCCCTGTTACATTACGAAGGGCATATTCTTCATAAATATCATTGCAACTACGCAATAAATTACTAATAAATATATCTTTCCATTTCCAATATTAGTAACTTGAAAGATCGTAAACCACGCGTTGAAATGGTCGATAAAAATGTCAATCGTCAAATAAGAAGCTGAAACATTCGTCGAAGACTTTCCACAAGCGCTCTGATAGAACGCAAATAATTTCCCATAATTATCGCAACGCGATATTCCGCGGCTTGTTTTCAACTGCGCTAAATTCCAGCTCGCTGTCGGATTTCATCGAATCTCTCTCCTCGAAATTGATCGAGGAAGGAGCGAAATCGTCGGTTAAAAAGCGAGGTGTTGAATCGTCCCGACTTTTTCCACGGGAAATGAATGGCGCGGGTTACGTTTCATCGCGAGCATTGTCGGACCGCGCGCGCTCTCTCTCTCTCTCTCTCTCTCTCTCTCTCTCTCTCTCTCTCTCTCTCTGTCTCTCTCTCCCTCTCTCCACAGAGCCTCCATATCAATCCGGAGAAACTTTTCGACGCGCGCAATTTATACTGTTTCATTCATGGGCCGTGGCAACATTAATCTCCCTGGGAGATTGTTGCCCGCCGCGAATCACGCGATATTAAGACGCGCGGTCGGGAAGTTGCGAACTTAAATCATCGAGCGGGTCGCTCGAAACCCGAGCGGAATTCTCGGAAATCTTTAACGAGCGTGTTCACGTTGCTGCGACGATTATTAACTAAGCCATAATTTTATTAAATTTACTTTGATTCTGTATTTTATTGTACTCTTTGCGCTGGATTTTCTAAGCAAGAATTATTCGATGCATTATTGACTTTTGTTATTATAAAAGAAAGATATTTCACTGATGTTCGCTGTTGTAGATTTTATTTTTAGGTTCAATAGAATATATTTTTCGAATTTGAATTTTGAAAATGATCCGTTGACAGATAGAACTCATTTTATGAACGCTGCATGTATTTGAGGTAGCGAACGAATGCATTCTAAAATAATTAAACGGTGTACTGAATAATTATGCATTCAATGATGCTGTGATGATTATCAATCTAATATTACATATGTAATATAAATATTACAGTGAGTAATTTGAACTTCATAGTACCGATTCGCATGGGTGGTAATTATATAAATCTATAGCTTTCAGGTAAGAACACGAACATAGGATGCAATCTTCGAGAACGTTGAAAGAATTGTCTCGATTGAAGGAGCGGCTGCCAAAATCGTCGAGGCTGTTCCCCAGCGAATTGTCGCGGCTTTTTTTCGAGGCGAGAAATCTGCGGCTCGCCTAAATTACACGGCGACGCCGAGGATGTAGCGGTCGACAAAACGCGTCGAGAATGGGAGGGCACGAGCTCAGCGAAATTCGAAGAGTCCTGGCATCGTTACCAGGACTTTCAAGTGGGTCGACACTGGGCAGGGGGTGGGTCAGAGTGTTTTTCGTCGGAGGGGGGAGCACCGCGCGATGTGCCTCGGAAATTTATGTGTCGCTCGGCGCCGCAGAACTATGCGAAACACCGAGCCAGAGGCAAAGTGGTCCTCGAGTCCGGGAGTGGCTCGAATTTGCCTGCTGTGTTCTACACAACGGCTCGCCTAACGCCCGGGATCGAAGAATGTTCTTCTCTTTCTGCGATGTATTCGCGCGCTTCAGCATTTATGCGATACGGTTTACGCCGAACCTCATAACTTTTGCCGTGCGGCGAGAGTGTATCAGATTCTTTGGACGACGGGCTTTCTCGATTTTATTTGGACAGTGAGCTCCCTGGTGACAGCGATTTTTATATCAGACTCGAAAAGTGTTCGGAATTTTTTTTGTTGCGTTCTTTGATTAAGCTTCGAAAATGTTTCACATTTTATTGCTGTACTTGTTGATCAATAATATGTATTTTATAATTAAATTTGGAAAATCTTTGAGATCTTCGTATTACATTTCTTGATCTAACAGGAAAATTGTTTTAGATCTTATTATATTTCTTGATTGAACATGAAAATTGTTTTTGCTCGAGATGAAAGATGTTTAAAATCTTAATATTGTACTTCTTTATCAAACTTGAAAAACGTCTTGGATATTTGTATTGTATTTCTTTACCAAGGTCCAGAAAATGTTTTAATCAAACTTGAAAAACGACATAGTCGTTTATACTCTATTTCAAGATCAAATTTTAAGTTATTATAATATATTGATTTTAGTTTGGAACGTAGAAGATTTTCTCCTTGTTGCATTAAATAGTTAAGACATTTTAAAGAGCGTAATTGCATAAAAATTTTCGAATAATTTGACTCCATTGGAAATTACTGGGAAACACAATTATTTAATTTTATACAGTACAGTAAATCAAAGTACGCGCATTTACTATTTCCTCTAACGAGTCTTAATTTATTAATCACATTTCAAGCAAGAGCTTCATTCATTAATGTCTTAATAAATTAATTCTATTTCAGGCAAAACCCTAATTCATTGATTCCTTAATCCATTAACTCCGCTTCAAGCAACAGCTTAATATATAAATCTCGTTTGAAGCAGTGGAAAAATCGACGCGCGTGTACCATCATTGTTTAAACAGTCAATTACACAATTGTTTCTCAGAAAACGATGAGCCGCCGAGGAATTCCAATTATCGAGGCAGAGAAAAACCATCCACCAGAGATTTCGAATTGATTTAAAAGCATTAGACAGAGCGTTCGACGAAGGTTTTCATTGCCGACTCGAATCGGCGTTCTCTTCTGTCGAATCTCCATCGAACAAGAATTCAGATTGACCTTCGCCGGGATCCGCGGAACGTTCAATTCTCATTGTCCTCGCTGATCACCGCTCCAATTTCCTTTTCGCGTTTAATGAATGACCGAGGAATCTCGCCGCGGCCGGAGCGGTCGCTCGAACGTTCGCGAAAATCCTTTCTGCGAATCTTCCGCCGCGGACGGGAATCTTTTTGAACTCGGGACAGACCGGATACAGGCGCGACCGTGTACGCGAAATTATGAAATTCATTAGCGCGTCGATTATTTTCACGTTCGCCTTGAACCCTCGACGAGGAACCCCGTTTCTCATCGCGGACGATCGCGGCGCGATCGAGGCTCGCGAGAGATCACCGAGGAGGAAAACGAAAAGTTCTTGTTGTGGTAGGAGTAAAAGTTCGGCTCGCAATTATCGAGGAATTAGAACAGCCACGGGTAACATCGATTTTATAGGTTCCCCGGTCATATTTTAATTCGGGACGGCGTACGGTGCGCCGCTTATATGAGCATCGGGAACAACAATCGTAACTCCTAAGCTAATCAATTCTCGACCAAAATGCTTTAATTATTTATCAAAGAAAATACAAGATGCATTGATCTGTATAAAAATATTCTTCTTTATTTTTTATTGAATAATAAAATGTTATGAGTGGATGTCCGCGTGCAAAGCTGTTGACCGGTTATGGCTATATATTTTGTTAAATAACTCTGCGACCGCAACTTTTTGCAGAAAGCCCTTTATAGTATCAAAATGTCTAATTATTTCATTTCGTGTTAATTATTATATTGCATAGAAGCATTACAGTGTATGTGTGATTATTCAGACATTTTCAGATATGATTTGAATCGAACAGATATGGCTCGTTTACAGACTTCTTTCGTTTCATTCTCGCGATCCAAGCGTCTTTTATCACCTTTTACATTTTTCTCTTCCAGGTTACGTTTCAGGACGATTAACGGACCCACCGTTTTTTATCGTTTTTAGAAAATCGCCGGAAATAATGATCGGAACGCGACGCGTTTTAACGCGGAAGATACGAACGAACGCGACGCGATTTATCCGTGATATTTATTTGCCGCGACGGAGCAACGAATATTCATTGGACGAACAATTTTTATATCCGACACACTGGCCCGGGAATTAAATCGTCGGTAAATCACGACCTTCCAGTCCGGCCATCGGTCGGTGCTGACATCACGTTCATCGTGCACGGAATCATTTTTTCCGTTCTATTCGCGAGGCTTTTTAGTAATTGAATAATTCCCGAGGACGTTGCGGATAATATCTGTGGAAGACAGATTGATCAAATTGCTGCTGAATAGCGACGCTAGTTTTTAATGCGAATTTTTATGCAAAATATTTGCGAATCCAAATCGAAATTCTCCATAAAGAACGAAACGATTTTTGTTTCTCGCGCGTCTTCGTTTCTGAACTTTGATAATGGAAGGAACAAATTTCGTTTCGTTGTAAAAAGAACTAATAAACATTTAGTATATTATGTGTGAAATCTTAGATCATTGTTTAGCGCAAAGGTTTTGGAGATTTAGAATTGTTTAACACTACTGAGCCAGTCGAAGGACTGGTTTCTTACCGTCTCTCTTTTTATAATTCTTGATACTATAAAAATAATTTTGTCAGAAATATTTACAAAACCTTCTTCGTTCAAGCACATATTATAATAAAAGTCGTAGGAAGCTTAAATAAATCCAATCTTGCCATTGTTATAAAATAATATACATTACTCACGTTTAGATCTCGTTAATCCTACTGTTAATTTCCAATATTTGATATTGTAAAAATACAATCCCGAGGAATTTTTCGATAAATTTGTTACCCGAGACAAATACTGCAATATGAATAATTAAAATTCCGAGTAACTAAATTTACGAAATAACATATAATAAAATAATCGTTTTTATTGATCCGCAAAGTAGCATTAACTGCGTATTTATTCCCATAATAGGAATGCTATCTTTATTCGAACAACAGTGAGCGCGAAACGAATGTTCTCCGGTCGCGGAATAAAATGTTTAATTTTCATTCGCGCGTTACCGGATCGGAAAATATTTGGAGCGACGAGAGTTTGCGGATTAAATTGCAAAGGAACCGTTCCGGTACGGTTTGCGGGACAACTGGAAAATATTTGTCACTAACCTGCCACGTTTTCGAGATCGCCACGTCGTAGGTGGGCGGCGGCGACACCATAGAGGGAACTACGTAAAAAGGTCGCACCCCGCTGTGCGCGTTTAATTGACTATTTCCGATCTCGTTGACGCTCGAGTTCGGCGTGTCTGGGATCGTGGCGTACAAGGCCTCCGGTATAGTGTCCTCTCGAATCCCTCCTCCGAGTATGCTAGATCCTGAATCTACGCAACATTGGAAAACAATTTCAGAATAAAAGCGTCGCGGAACAACATTGCGCCGACGAAAGTTCATTAAAGCACGCTTGCTACCGAAATTGAGAGACCACTTGTGCCCATGAAATATGGGCGAAAATCGTGTCGATTCATGAACGTTTCCGTGATCCCGATTTGACGTTTTATTAAGCAAATCAGTGAACGAAATTCTATTTACGATCGTTTTATAAGAGGAAATTTCTGTTCTCAAAGATCGACACTTCATTTCCACGCAGCTTTGTAACAGTCGACAAACTATTTTCATTATTGTAACAACTTTTTCTGAAGTTTGACGTAAAATTATCGAGCTTTATTTATGTAGATCAATTAACAGATTGCTGATTTTTAGGTACGACAAGAATTGTTAGCGTTAATTGCAGAACTACATGGACGTTCATTTCATTTTTTAACAATTTCAATCAGTAATGCAATAATATTATCAAATCGCTTACATTTTTCTGCTGTTTTCCATCTGTTCCACTAGTTTTTATCATAAACAACATAATTTAATAATCAAGAAACCTGTTAACAAGCTTCTAGTATATAAAGTGTAGCATAAAGTGTTCTACAAAAGGCAAATATTTGTCCAAAAAATGATATACAACCTCGTGAAAAGTGGAAAAACATTTCAGCAGAGAAAAGAGGTAGTCAAGATGAAATATAAATCTCCATAAAAGGTATTTCGCGCCAAACTCTAAAATTGATAGCTTTATTAATTCCGTTTTACTTCTAATTTTATTAAATCTCTGCGATAGAACATGGCCGAATAAATTTCTCAGTTCGAGCACAGATCCTACAAAACGGAATGATAAATCTAAATAAATTGAAAATCGACGGTAATCTTGTGGAATGAGTACATTTTTAATTGGATCAACCGAGTCTCGTCTTTCGTATAGAGCAGCACAGGTTGGCCACTTTCAATGTCGGTATGCTCGTTGTTCGAATCGAGTATATTCCATGGTTACCGATGTAAGTGTAATGCGATTCCGCCCTGTCGGCGCTTCGAGTCCTCCTCGAGTGATTCAAACGCTTCTCGTACTTGCTGGTCTTCGTGGTCTGCCTCCCTTGGTCGACGACCGAGCTACTGCTCCCGGTCTCGGAGCTCCTATTCTTCGAGCGTGCCTCATCCTGCTGTTTCTTGCCGGACCGACCCTCTTGCTTGCCGCTCTTCGACTTCGATATCCTGATCAGCTTCTTCGCTGACAGAGAGCTGTTGCGCGATTTCGGAAGGTCGACCACCACCCCGCACTCGCAGGCTGGCGCGTTTTCGTTAGGCATTCTGGAAGAAATAAGTGACAAGAGTCAGCAATTTTACTCGTCGACTAACACATTCTCTTGGAAATTAATTTCTCTAAGATTCGGTTTATTTAATTATTTATTTAAAATAAGTTAGTTTGGTACGTTTGCGTTCGTATTTATTAGGTCATAAATTACTTCCGTCTTTTATCGGGCGTTTATCTCCATTTGTATTTTGTTTCCTTTTTATCTCTCTTATTTTTTATTTTCTTTATTTTGAACCCTTATCTCTTCAGTGAAAGCAAAATCTCGTTCGCCCCGGTGACTTATAGCGGGTAGATACGAACAATGGATTTTACCTAGATGCGTCGGAAGTTATTTATGACTCGCAGGGCGTGTGAAGCGGTTAGCAGGATCATTTAGAGTACACGGAACAGAAATGAATTTACACGCAAATAGGCGCAGGTGATTCGGTATCGAAACAGTAGAAAGGTCCGTCCGTGGTCAGACACGGGTACGATCTCGTCTAAACCCCTAAACTCGTTGGCTTTACTGTGAAATATTATTTGGATTGTGCCAGAATATGGTACACAGAGATCGAGAGCAAATAGTATTCCGCCGGAAACACGAACGAATGCATGATATCGACTCTCTCTCTCTCTCTCTTTTTCTCTCTCAGCCGATAATCCCGGGTAATAATGAAATATTAAGTTAATTAAGAGAAAGCCGTGTCTGCGGAGCAGGGACGGCTCGAGTAGTTATTAGCAGCG
>CM052157.1:7341657-7360930 GCA_028455555.1 Augochlorella aurata | reverse complement strand
GTCCTGTTCGGTTAATTATTCGATTCTCGGGAAAAGCCTCCGGTCCTCTTTTCATCGAAGGGTACGAGGCAGCTCGAAATCAAAGGGAGTCACTTTGATCCGAGATTTAAAGGCGTGATTTACCGGAATCTGGAAAGGAGTGGCTTTCTTTCGTTCCTGCCCCCTTTGTAACGCGCTACTTTCCTGGAACAATGCTACCAATCCTTTTACACCGCTCCACGAAGCCCCTATTTCGATCATTTTTCTTTCCACGATCGGGATCCGCGTCTTAACGTTATCGTGTTGCCCAGACCCCTGGATTATAATCCTAACTGCACCCTCGTATTTTATATTTTTTGGTAGGAGACCTTCACCCTCGGAATCGCCCATTTGCATGTCTGAGCATTTGCGGGGTTATACTACGTCTGATGTACACCGAGACTGCTGTAACTTCGGGTATGATCGATAGATCCTCTCGAGAAAAGTACTACACGTTCTCAAACTATAAGGTGATAGACTGGTAATGTTTAGTATCGATATATTTAACAGTTTCTGTTAGGCAAATTCGCAAATTTTGTCTGTTTCTGGAAAGTAATAAGACGGTCAAGCAACTTTTGAATTAATTGGCATTTTTAGTTAAGAGATATTTGTGTAGATTATCGTAGTAGATAGTAAAAAGTGATCCGAATACAAAATATGTTTATTATTTTGTTAAGAGTAAGAATCCTGAAACATTGCCTGATTTATGGAAAGCAATCTTTCGAACGCCTTCGCTTAATTCTTCAATAATTTGGAAGACGCCGAAGCATTCTTACAGAAAAAAATTCTCTGCATTCTCGAGATACGGATCAATAATTGCACAGAGTTTATTATTCTCGTCTACAAGAATTCCCGAACATAATTTTCACCATTTTTAGCATTTTCAGCATTTCTATTATTTTTACCATTTCTACCATTTTTACCCTTTCTGCCCTTTCCGAGCGGCGGGAAGCTTCCTTCGCCGCGTTGCCGATTTAATTAGCCGTCGACGGTAAACGGCGGTGTGCCGTGGGGTCGCCTGGAACGCAGACGAACGCGGCGCGATTGACGAGCTCGCCCTGGTAATTTATTAATGAAACCAATCGAGCGCTCCGACGATTTTTTCGCGGCGGCGGCGTCGAGCGACATTGGAGGAACGGTGTCCGGGAAATTGAGCAACGCTGCGAAATGCCAGATAATTAAGTGGCCACGCGTAACTAATTAACGGGCGGAATTAATTAGAAAACGTTTCCGGTGCGACCGTCATCCAAACGGCGGGGAGCCGGCATTGGGATACGGTTCTTTAAGCCGCTTTTCCACGGCGACGCGAAAAAAAAAGCCGGCGATTTTTCGATCCCCGGCCGAGAGAGCGCATTACTCCGCGGGCTGAGATTTTGCATAAGTTAATTGCGAACGGGATTATACACGGGTATTGGGCGCAAAGAAGCGCGGGAGACCGCGGGAATAATAACGGCGGATCGGGCGCCGGAAGTTTCGAGGGCGGCCCGATCGACAGCCAAAAATTAAACGGAAAGCAGATTATCGGGACCGCGATCCGCGTTCACCGCAGCCTGAGACGATGACAAGGTCGGAAACGAATTCGAAACTTTGAAATTGAATTCGCCCGGGAACGGCGTTATAGGCGGTTGAATTTTAAGGCTCGTTTCCCACGGAATTTACGATGCCCGGGACAGAAAAACGGACTTCCCGCTGGAAGATGCCGCGAGTAATTGGATGCGTGGACGGGGAAGAGGTGCGGAAGTATGATAAGTCAGACGGGAGAGGAATTAAGCGCGCCGGCTAGTGGAGAAGGTTCGTTGCGGTCAGACGGGGCCCAGAGAGACTTTCATATTTGCTCCCGCAGACGGGAATTTTTACGCGAGCACGATCTCGCGTTTCTGCAGCGAGGAACGCTGAAGCATTACCGTGTTTCTATAGTTCTGAAATATTACTATATTACTGTAACACATTTATATTTTCACTCGCCAGCCGTCACTTTTTCCAGTTACGTTTTGTCTAGATTAAAAACGCAGCGGACTTATGCATCCTCGCGAGCGCGAAAAATTCGAATATTTTTAAAATTTATCACATAATTGCTTCATGCTATTTTACAAATTAGCTGCAGAAATGAAATATATCCGCCGAGCCACGTGTCGGAACAAAGTTCAGGAAATCTACCTATCAGCAACGTTTATTACACAGTGGCAATTAGCAGTCTAAAGGACCTTTACAAATGTATTTATAACTTTCAAACGAAAGATTTATCTGAATCGAAATTTATTATATAAGCGATTCATGGCATCGTACGAACGCTGTTAAAAGAATATAAAATCTCCAGCAGACCACTGTGCCAGAGGAAAATCCGGAAAGTGTGCCGGTAAGGTTGATCATAAAACAAGACTGCAGTCATCCGAAGGACCTTTCCATTTATAACTGTTGATCAAAAGGCTCGTTTGCCCCGAAATTTATTATACAAGAACGTCGAACTAACGTCCAAACACGGTGAAAAGATGAGAAATTCTCAAGAAAGAAATCCGTAAGCGACAGCGACGCTTCATTAGCGACGTTTATCGGCAAGGGAAACTCGATATCGCAGTGATTTTCGTCGGCAGCCAGCAACAAATTGAAGCGGAGGTGTAGGTGCGAACGTTTTCGCTCGGTTTATCGCGTCGTTTGGCGCTGATGAACGCGGCTGTTTGTCCTGCTCGGCGACAACAATGATCGCGCCGGAGTTTTGGGGCGAGCGCCGCCGCCGGTTCCTTCGTGATGATCAAGGACCCGGCGAATTCCGGTTCGGGAATATGCAAGCGACGTTGATTGCAAATTGGAGCGAGTCTCAAAGTAGCTCGGGATCCCGCGGTTAATCCCGAAAACGTTCGGCCCTGTAATTCCAGACGCCCGGCACACGAGACGACGCGCGATACTGCCAATTTCGGATTAATTGAAATTCAAGCGCGACCGCGCTGTCAAAAAAGCGCGTCGACGCCCGGCTGACACGCGATCACCGTTGCCCGCCGCTTTAATTGCGTTTCGAGTAATCAGCTTTAAATAGAGAATTCCGCCGCGCGGACCTCCCTGCCGGATGTTTTGTTTTATCAACGTCGTTTCCGAGCTGCCAGCTCTAACCGCGCGCTCAATGCGCCACGACGCGCGAAATATTCGGCGGACTAAGTTTACCATCCGTTTTCGTTACATGCAATTTTCGCTTAGGCTGCAATATTTTATTCAGTTTGCGACGTATTCATTTTTACCGCGAAATGCTGACTGCACTCGTTTTAGAGTTTATTTGAACAATTACTCTGCTGTTGTTGCATAATCATTTCAGCGTACAGCTTTGGTATTTGTTAAGCGCTTTTCTAATTATTAGGAAGTAGTCATTGGGCAGCTTTTTTGCTTATCAAGTAGGCTTTCTACTTCTTATCTAGCAACAAGGTTGAATAAAAACGGGTGGAAATGGTCTTGAATGGCGTTATAAATTCATATCCGCTTTCAGTGGTTCATGTCTGATTATACGCCGACGTTTACTACTTTCAATTTCAAGAAGTACGTGTTGCAAATACAAAGCGATCAACGAAAAAGAGAGTAAATAAAATAGGCAACCCTTGAAAATGGACTAACTTTCATGAAGCACTAGAATTACCCGTTTTACAGTTTTATCAGTTCATATTATATTATACTATTTAAAATAGACATTTATTCGGATTTTGAACGAGCGTTATCGCAGCAATTGCCTCAGGTAACACATATATTGAATAAACGACTGGTATCTTTACAACCTAAATAATCGTAAATTAAAAAATTAACGAGTTAAACGTTTTCGACAATAGAACTCATGGGAGCAACGAATTTAGCTTTTCTAGAAAGTCCTCAGAGACTGGACGGAACAAACATGGAGGCATACGTCGGTAACGAACACGTTAATAACGCCCGTTATACTCGGAACGTCTGATCTGGCTGCAGCCAGATAATGTCGGAGAAATCGCGAGACGTCTCAGTACCGAACGGAATTAATACCGGGGAGTAATCGATGAAATTAATTTTCCAACCGGGAACACGGCGCGCCCCGGGTATAATATCTCGGAGTGAATCTGCTTCCGATGCAACGGCGAGATACACTCGCATCGAGCGCTGCAGCGCGGATCCGCGGAGAGAAATCGGTGCGCGGAAATGAAATTACGGGCGGCGCGCTGCGAAATGAGCACTCGGAGACCTTAGTTAGTTTCGACGACGAACTATTCGACACGGGTCCCCGTTAGTATTCATTCGGGGCCGCCGCTGGCAGCCTCCGGCCAACTTTCGGCTCCGGCGTCAGCCCGTGGAACACCTTCCGTCATTTCGAAGACTTTGACCGAGTGCCTGCGATCTATCAAACCCGACTGACGGCTCGCCGATCCTTTTGTTTGGACGCCCGTTTGCTCGATCATTCTACTTCAGCCTCGCGACTTCGTTTCCCAACGAATTACCATCCGGCCGACGCTCCTGCCGTCGGCCGGTCGCATCCCCGAGACAAATTGATACGCTGAAAGTGGGACGGGACTGCCTTCGATCAGACGAGTGGCTTGTAAAATGTTAGCTCCGTTGGAGCAAACGATGTTCTTTAATTCTACCGGCACTCGAACGATGTTACGCTTCGATGGCGACAGCGGAGCACTGCGCGGTAAAAGATTGCATTGTTGCAGTGGAATTGGACGATGTGTAGTCGGACAATCGAGGAAATGGGAATTATGTGGATATCATAATTATGGCGCTGACACTAGGATAGAATATTTTGTCCCCTCTTCTTACGGAAATACGCTGCTAAGAATAATTATAACATAGATAAATTTTGGATAAGAATCGACTAACTTCGACTGACGATAACTGCGCAAAAAATCATCGTAGAATAATGACTCTTCTTTTAAATTAATTCTTGGAACCTCTACTTTAAGCTAGTATTTCTAGATTTTAAATTTAACGCACCTTCACCACTGTAATACTTTAAATACAAAGCAATGGTTGTCGTATTGAAAACTACCAAGTTCGACGAAATGCAAGGACTCTGAAAAATTTTTTTCGGGAATGTCGTTTACAGTGGAATGAAGTTCGATCCTTTCCCTTTAATTTAAAGAAAGAGCAACATTGCTGCGATTTTTTTCGCAAAGCTACATCACTTTAAATTAACCCTTTTTAGCTGTGTATTTAGAGCCTCACATTCATAGCCCACATTTATAGTCTCACATTTGAAAGATTACAATGGTAGAGGTGCATCGAACTTAAAACCTGGAACCACCGTTTGAAAGTAAAAGTTTCAAGCATCAATTTAAAAAAAGCGTCATTATCCTAGGATAATTTTTCGCGGAGTTATCGTCAGTCAAAGTAGCCAATTTTTGTCCAACATTTTTCTACGTTTATAATTTTATATAAAGTCAATTAATTTATTGCCAACAGTATAATTACTTCATCGTTTTTGTTGCAAAATTATAAGCTTACATCAGTAATATACAATACAATAAATAAAATAATAGGTAATTAGAATAATAAATATCAATATAAACATACAAGAATGAACAAATCGTAGGAAACATCTGCAAAGCAGCATCCACTGTATTGTTCTCCAAAACAGTGTACACAAAATTAATTGTAACATTTTTCTTTCATGGTTGCATCGATTACAAATTGCAGAATCGATGCGGAACGATCGGCCAGATCGGATTGTGCAATTCTCGGATGTTGCAGGCCGTGTATCGCCAAAGAAAGAGGCGAACAATTGCCAGCGAACGTGAGAGGCTGGAATTCAGTTTTAAACAGAGAATGGGCTCGCGAAATTGGGAATAGGGGTTGAAAGGGAAGCAGCGATGTTCCGAATAACTTCTTTTTAATCTCTCGGGGGAGGGGAAAAAAGCTTGATGTACGAGGGAGGGACGGGTATCCCTTTCGATCCGACAGCGATACGAAAATTGAATTGTGCCACCGGCGTAGGATGTCCTCGATGTCGCGGCAACCGAAACGTTTCCTCGCGAAAAAGTTTCTCTGCCTCTCTGTGCGCGAGCGCATGTGTACGCGTCGTATCCGTGGGCGGCCGTACGTGTGAGTGGTGTATTCAAGAAGGGAATGAAATTTACGCGTGAAAGAGAGAAAGGATCCTTTTCCACGGGAAATCTCGAAGTGGGATGGGCACGTTGCCCTCGGGACTGCGACGGCTCGACGCTTCCTTTCAGACATTTACCTTCGATTTAACGGGTTTGTTACACCGTAGAATTGCGATCGGTGTGTTGTTCGATCGTTTGAACGAAGTGCTCGGAATCTTACGGTAAATTAACCTCCTTTTCGATCGAGTCTCTAACACGGTGTTCCTTTGGAGAGGATGCGTCTCGGAGAATCATTCTTTCTCGCGGAAAAATGGAACATTTTTTGTCCAGAGAATTCGATGTGGTTTTACCAGTAGAATAGGTCGACGCATGGTCAGACATGTTTTATAAATTTTAAATATATATCACAAGACACTTTCTACAAACAAATCCACGAGGAAATAAAGTTCCATCACGATATTTAAGAAAAATATATCGCAGACTGTATCGGTAGAAACGGAACGTCATCGTCAAACGTTCGAAAAATATAATAAACCTTCTCTGTGTCTAAGTCAGTGTAACAAGTGAATTAGGATTATACTGAAAGATTTCTATGAAAATGTTAAAATATAATCGTGTCTTCGTGTCAGTAGAATAAGACGATCATGGTCAGACAGAATGAAAGTCTGTATAATGAAATAAAAGTATCGGTCGAACGAGATACTCTGTGATCGGATGAAACGCCACGGTGTCTGTGGAATCGCGATGAACGAACAAGTTCAAACAGAATTTACGGAGACGGGGGATAAATGGATGCCCGAAGGTGAAACCGCTGGAAAAACGGAAAGAGCGATGAAATCAGTAAAACTAATAAAGCGGGCGAACGTGTGCCGGTGAAATCAGTGAATTAATAATCGCACAATATACGAGCAAACTGTGGCAGTAAAGAAGGGAAGCCGTTGGAACATGAAAATATACGACCGGACGAAGTATGGCCGGCGAGAGTGGTCTCCGGGAAGCAGTTACTGTTTCATGACGCGAAAAACGATGTTCCGAGGGATGCTGGGAGCCTTGCGAGCTTCTGTCGTCCATCCATCGACAACCAGAACCAGCTTGCGGAATAGGATATAATGAATAACGCATCTGCCGTGTTTCAGCGATAAGACGTTTTTAACTTTCACTCTGATTCCTATGCGAGTGCTCGAAAAGTATTCGAATAATGGACGATGGGAACACTAATTGAACAAAATGAAACTCCGTATATTTACGAGGATATCAAAGGTTGCATTGTTTCATTGCAAATGTTTCATTTTTTAACGTGCCTTCTGCTCGGCAAGTGGAACGTGTCAGTCTTTGATCGGACGAAGTGTAATTCGAAATATGGTTGAATAAATAATGCATCGAATCTAGTGAAAATTTAATACACGTGGTAATGATCAAGTAGAATGTATTAGCCATTAGTCAGACATTATGTAATAACGAACTGAAAATATATTTAGAAATCGGGAGGCATATATCCCTAATCTCAGAAACTAAAAATTTAATTACAATGGAGTAGAATATGCGAATAGCAATAGACATAATAATCACGGACTGATAAAAATAATATTTCGAAATATATTTCAAAGACGGCACGAACAAATGAAAATTGTATTTTTCTTGCCACAGAGAAACTAAAAATACAATTACCAAGTAGAATATATCCGTCACCGGTCAGACAAAATCAAATCTCGAATTTAAAATACATTTAAAACTCGCGAAGAGCATATTGCAATACAAGCAAGTGAAAATTTCAGTCCTCTCCTCTCTTTACAGATTAAAATACAACACCGTTCAAGTAGAACACGTCAATCACTGATAACACAGTGTCCGTTTCCACAGAAACAAATAGGCAAATTCGCAAAATTTCAAAGCGCCGAAGCGAAACGAGTCGGTCCATAGTCAGACACGCCAAGAGACCGAAACACAAGTAACCATGAATTCCCGCTCGAATAATCGAACGAAATTAAGCTGCGCGAATTTACGAGGACATTGAAACTCGGCAGACCCTTATATCGAATATACGAGGACCCTTTTCAGGCTCGTTCGAACTTTTCAAATACAATCCTCGGTATTGGGGAATTCCGGAGGATCCGGCCATTAGAAAATTGTCCACGGGGAGGAAGGAACAACCCCCGCGGGCGAGGGTGAGTCGTCCTGGACCCGGGGTCGAGAAGAAATTTTGAAGCCGGTTGAAGAGGGCGCGCTCAGCCTCCTTCGGAACCATTGGACCGCGTAACCTGCGTTATGCATGCTCCGACGGTCTCGTTATTAGTGTATGGAAATCCGTGTGTAAAAGTGGGGCACCGGGTATCCGCCGTGTATACGTGTTTCCCACGCTTTGTTACCTGCTTTTCATTATGGATCGGGAATCCGGCCGTCGGAATAATGCGCGCGAGGGAGAGCGAGAGAGAGAGGGTAAGCGAGCGAGAGAGAAAAAGAGCAAACGAGAGAGAGAGAGCAAGCTGCCGCATCGCGATCTCGCGCCGAGGCAACGTGTAATTGGTGTACCGCGATCGGCCCTCGAAAAATTGGGTCGGTCCGATGAATGCAAGGCCCGGGCAAAATCGTTTTATTAACCGCAGCCGCATCCGCTGCGGTTTGCGGTTCAAAACGCTGCTAATTCGCGGCCGTCTTCGAAATCCGTCACCTAAGCGAAACCGTAATTCCCTGAATCGTAGACCTAGTCCTGTAATTCCAAGCCTATTTCGTAACAACATCTTCATTTCTTATTTTAGAACTATTAGGTCTACCGGAAAGTTCTGTCCGTTTCTGAGTTAAAAGTAAATAACACAATTTTCATACATTTAATAGTTATTGTAGAATATGCTTTCCATCGTTACTTATGACTTCTTGCCAGCGTGACGGCAACTTGTAAATGCCATTTTTAAAAAATGATTTATTTTTAGAGTGGCAAGAACTCAACTAGTGCTTGGTTGACATCGGCCTCAGTTTTGAATTGTTTTTCCTGTAAAAAGTTTTGCAAAGAGAGAAACAAGTGATAATCGGATGGTGCTAGGTCTGGGGAGTATGGTGGATGTGACAGAATTTCCCAGCCTAGCTCTGCGATTTTCTGACGAGTCGCCAAAGCAGCATGTGGTAAATGAACTTTATCGGTAGCCATGTTTTCACGATTGCGTCTCACTTAATAATGACATGAGACATCTTTGTTTCAGTTTATTTAGGAGAGTACATTTGTGTAAATGCAATGATAAAGAGAGATAGTCATAGATCTCTCAAATCAACATGTGCATATAGATTGAAAATTGAAGTGACACTATCGGACAGAACTTTTCGGTAATAAAAACCAGTCAAAATGACTGATTTCTCATTTTTCCTTTCGCATTTGCTAAAATCAGAACAACGTTTCTATGAGAACTGCTTTACCATGAATACGAATATAAAAATTAGAATAAATCCGATGTTGTCATTGTTACGTAACAGACAATATTACTCGTGTTTAGAGCTCGGTAAATCTAGCGTTATGATTCACAGTTTTCCCTCGATTTTCGTGAAGTGACCGACGAACCATGAGGAATCGCAGGAAGACCCGCAGTCTGGTAATTACGCGTGATCGTGTAATCTGATGGCACGGTTAGGCACACGAGTCACGAGGGACGACGCGTTAAAAGGTTCCCGGGTCCATCGGGCGAAATTCAGATAGCCGATTAGAACGATTAACAGCGATTAGTATAGTCGGCGGTACGTTGAATGGAACGCTGCGGGGCCGATCATGCCCGGTTGGTTGCCAGGAGGTAGAGGTTGGCTATTAGTAATATTGGCTGAGCGAGTGGAATCTGTAAAATCAGTGGAATGAAGAAAGTAAGCGGATTGAGTGGAGCCGGTAGAATAAGTGCACTTGCTAGTTGAAATGGAATAATAGAATGAATAGAATCGGTGCGATGAACAGATACAGTAGTCGATTCGGTAGAATAACTCGGTCGTAGATCAAGTCGTAGAGAGATCTGTTAGATCAAGAAAAATCGAATAATAACGGAGTCGGCAGGAAACATAAATGATAGATGCGGAACAAGAATAAATACAGATAAACACAAGGTTTTACTAATTTTTTAATTACGATTGTTCCGATTGTAAAGATATATTTATGAGTGATTTATTCAATGTTTGTTAAAAATCAGAATAAATATTTTATTGTTACTTCTATAAATTGTTATAGTTGCTTTTAGCGCTCTGTAGATCTAGTGTCAAGTACAATGGAACCTCGATTATCTGGCTCTCCAATATTACTTATTAATAATACTTAAATTACTTAACATTATTATATCGATTTAAACTTAATTATTTACGAGAAACTTAAATGTTTCACCACTTTTAGTCGTTTTAATAACTTGTGCACATTAGAAAGACGTTCACTAATTCCTCCGCCTTCACAAAATGCATAAAATCAGCAGTCTAGTCAACATTAAAAATTGTTATCAATTTCATCTATATAAAAAGCATCAAGTTAATAAAAAATTGCTTCTTTCACGTATAATATCTTCATTTTATACAACGATGCTCCTTATGAAGATTATTTTTGATCGTGATACAACAATTTTTAATGTTGACTACACCGCGGATTTTATGCATTTTTGATTAAAGTAATTAGGTTAAATACGAAGCCGCGAAGACGGAGAAATTAACAAATATCTCTCTAATGTATATAACTTATTAAAACTGTTAAAATATTTAAAAGGGTTAAGTCTGACACTGTGACCGAGTAACTGTGCTTCTGCCAGTATTTTGTATTTGCCAAATTAGAAGAATGGACCGAAAGAAGTCCGACCGGAAACAAAATGCTTAAAAACTACGTTCCGCAACACGGTGCCTCGCATGAGAGCAAAGTTGACGCACGCTGCATTTATCGTCAACCCGGCCAGCTCAAAGCGGAGACAAGGGCTCGAACGGTTTCATTTCCCCCGAGTTAAGGAGCAATATCGGTGTTCGCGGTCTGGGGAATAAAACGATTATTACACCCCGAGGAGATATTAGGGTTTACGAGTTCCGCGGCCGCGCATCTCGATTACCCGATCGTGCATCCAATAAAACTAACGCGCAGGCAACTCGAAAAGCGAAACCGAGCGTCGTCCTCGTTCCCGGTGTTCCGAAGAAGAAGCAATCGTTGCCGAAGTTCCCCGCGTCACGCCGGCAAGTGTCTCGCGCCGGGAGTTTTCAATTTCGAGGCGTTCAATTAAAAGGAAATTAATTGGCAATCGTTTCGTCGAACTCGGAAATTTCGTCCCCGTTGTAAGAATCGTCGGGTCGCGATTACACGCGCCAACAGTTCCGACCGTGTCCGCGGACGGGGTAGCCGTGGCCGGTTCGGGGCGTTCGCCCATGAAAAAGTTCCCTCGGAAGGTTCTGCCTTTGAAACTACAAGTTTTCGGGCCGGTCTTTGTCCGATGCTCGATATAATTAAATGGACCGTCTCGATCGATACCGTGGAAATCGGTGCTGGAACACGGAGACTTCGCGATGCCTGAATTTTCGAGTAAATACTCGGATCGGCGTGAAGAAATGTAAATCGAGCTGCCAATAGCATGGGCTGGAATACGTCAGACGTTGACGGAAAAATTAAACGGGACGAATATAAAATTCAAGGATAAATTAAAGTGTCAGTGGTATAGACCGATATAAGTCAGACCTTCGTATAATAATTAATTCAGCAGTCAAAAATAATTTTCTAATGGACTTGAAATTAAAAAATAACATAGATCTCGCAGACTCATTCGTGATACACCACGCAAGTCATGAAATAATAGCGAGAGCTTAGGTAGAATAGTAGAATAAAGCATCATAAACCAGACAGTTTAGTAATTCAATGCCACTTTTCGGATATTAAAATTGTGTTTTATGAAATGTAATCTGCAAATTAAGCAATATTATGTACTGATAAAGTCGTAAATGGCAAAATCACAAACAGGAATAAATATTAGCAATATTATAACATTGTTATTTTACCACAAGCAACGTCTCTGTCGACGAATCTCCTTTCTACCGTGATTTTTGCGAAGCGACTTATGGAAATGGAGATCGCGAGGCCGTCATCTTTGATTCGCCGATGCTATTGGAATACAGTGCATGGATTATGGAAGTGAATCTGTTTGCAATGGATGGACAGCGAATCGGGAGCCAGAGTCGCCCTGTTTTAGAGCGATCGCTGCAGGAGAGAACGTGATGCGATCCTGGTGGCGCGGTGAGATTAATTTCTGGAAAGTCCTGAACGTGCTCCGAGGGTTTTCTTCGGTAAGCCCGCCGGCGCATGACTGGATTAATTATAGCAACTCCTCGGAGCGTGCTGGGACGCAGCAGTGTGGATGCTACTATTGATTAAATCGTCGATAATGTTGCCGACAGTCTGGCAATTGGAGCTAATTGGGAACAATCGGATCGACGAAACTACATGAACATCCCTGCACTTTGTCTCCGATCGGATCCCGGCGTCTTCTTTTCCACTTCACCGGCATAGTAACCACCGCCGACATCCCTAGTTCGTACTTCATACACACGCTCCCAGTCTCTGCGACTTCTGTGTGGCTCGCGTTATCTGCAGAATTATTTCCTGCCGACTGTGCGAGAAATTCCAGAATCGGATCCAGTAGATTAGGTCTGTACGTAGTCAGACTCCCGAGCAGGAATTTGCAGGAAAATATGGCGAACTTCGTCACGATATGCGCTTGGATTGTTTTAGACAAGTACTCAGTGGAACGAGTCGTTCACCGTCAGACAGTATTCGTAAAATCGAATTTATTATCTGCAAATGTCATCCTTTTTTTTAGATTTAAGTAAGATGCGCCAATAATTAAATCTCCCAGCGTGTAAAGAATTTATGCAGTTCTTGACTGTATTCGACGTCCGATTCAGATTTTCCGTGAAATACACCGTGGTTAAAATTAATTAGACGTACGCTCCGTTGTGTTTTTAACGAGGCTGTGTGCCCATTGTTGCGGGACCGGTGAGATTTGTCTGTGGGCACCGTTCCTTCCGCCGAAAACGGGAAAAAAGGGAGCAAAAGCTTGCGCGGCCAGGATTAATTAAAATAGGAGTAATTAAAATTATTTCAGCCTCGGTTGCGATCGATTCCTTCGCATTCGGGAATTTTCCGCGGCGAGTTGTGCCGGGAATTAGACCGTAAAATTAGATCCGTACACGTCGACCGAGCTTCCGGCTGTGTTCTCATATTTTCGACCCGTGCCGCCAGTCATTTATTCAAAACAATTCCCAAACTCCGTTAGGCCGGGTACACGGGCTAATACGATTAAATTGTTCACTCGCAGCAGCGACAACGCGGAACTAGCTTTTTCGTATTGTTCCCGCTGTGCACGTTGATTCCTTCGGCGCGAGCCGGACTCGCATTTCAGGAACACGAATTACGTGTAATGAATTTCCAATTGAATGCGCCTTTACACGAATTTCCCTGCGAAAAGGGTCGACAATTTCTTCGACGATGAGTCTCCTCCGTCGACTTTTCGAATTCGATTTATCCTTTTACAATACAAATCACTTCGCTTCAAAATTTTGACACAATAATATCGCCACTGTAACGCAAGCTTTTTAAAAGCCTCGATAAAACGTTCCGCAAACTGTATCATTGCGGGATTTATCTAAATTGCAGTGGCGACAGAAATTGAATCGCGATGAAATATTTGATCGCCGACGATAAACAAGAATCAGAAAACAAAAACACGTACAAGAGATACAACGAGCCTCCATTAGTACCCTTTTTTCGTGGACGATAAAAAAAGCATTGTCCCGAAAACAATAAAATGTTTCGCATCAGAAATGTGCGCGACTGTAACGGAGAACATTCGGCTCCACCGGCGAACGACAATATAATTCCATTATCTGCTGCAAGTAGAAACAGGCAACAACGAATCGGGCACACAATGTAACTGCAATAAAAATACGAGCTTTTAGAAACACTCATTTGGTTACCTATAAATGAACGGACGATAAAAAAGAGCGTTGTTTCCACGGGAAAAGCATGATTGCATTCGAAGTTCGAAGTAGAAGCAGATTACCGTGATCGGACCCATTGTCTCGCCTCGTTGAACGTCGTGACAAAAATCCTGACAACATTATTTGTCGATAAAACATAAGCAGATAAAGTTTTTAACAGAAGTAGAAACCGATAGTGATGATCAGACACGAGCGTTCACCTTCGCTAAGATCGGAATCACTTTTGATATTGATTCGAGGAGAAATATTTCATTTTCTACGGTAAGTAGAAGCAGACGCCCAGCCATAGTAGAAATCACTATTGCTTAGGAAACGGCGATCCCCATAGGAAACAGGGCCACGTACGGAATCCCTAAAAGCCGCATCTGGCACAATACACCGGTCTTTCTGATTTCCACACGGAATCACATTCTCGAAGAATCGTGAATCACTGTCGATCGCGCCTCCGGGCCAAAAACCCGTGAGGACGGAATAATGGCGATACGAGGGGATGCATAATTTATAAGATGTACGATTATGGCGGCGAGAGCGGAGCTTCCGGGCGGGTCCGTCGGTTCCAGCTGGCTCCGGAACAGCAAAGCCGATCGTTCCAGTAAATCATCGCTGATCCCGTCCGTTTCCAATTTTCCGCGTCCCTTTCCGGCCAGCCACAAAGAGACTCGACGAGGAAGGGGGGAACAAGGGAGATACCGGAGAATTTCTGTTTCTTCCGTGCCGGGACGATCGGAAACGGCGGATCGCGGTCGAAGGAAGGGTGCAAGGGTGAAAGGTGACCCAGTTCGCGAAGGGTGGCCGGGTTGGTTTCGGTGTCACTGCTTCCTGTCCCGGCGTGACCCGGATTCACCTGCTCCGCGCCCTCCTACCTTGCGTTTCTCCCTTTTCTTGTCCTTCGACCGGCCCGCCCCTCTCGCCCTCCCGCGCCACCCCCAGGCGAGTTATGCATCCACCCACTGCGAGATGGATCCGGTAACCTAATAAGCCCGGCTAATAAAATGTGTCGAGTGCGAGCGTGTCGACGGCGGCAGCCGGCTGGCTCTCTCCTCCTTCTTTTTCGAGGGGGAAATCAGCCGGGAGGAAAACTTTGATGTCTTTTCGAACGGAATTTTTATTTCCCGCGCCGCGCGATTAGGGCGGGATCTCGTCGACGCGTTGCCATTGTTTCCAGGTTCCTTGGTTCCTGGGAATGGCTCCGCGGAATGCGCTCAAGTATTTACGCCGTTGTTCGATTTTCATGGAATGCCTGATAGGCCGCCACAACGAAACGACTGCGGCTGGTGTTTTCGCGGAATTCTTGAGACTCTGTGGAAATGACGGGATTCTTGGTTTTTCGCGGGATCGAAGGTTTGGGATTTCTCGGCTGGCTCTGGTTAATTCGTTTTCGTTGTGAACGTAAATCGATGTTTTACGATCGAGCAATCTGTTTCGGAATGCAGGTTTCGCTTTGGAAGTGGAACGTGTCAGCCTTTAGTCAGACAAAATTTAATTACAAGTCATTATTATGAACACGAATACAATAAAATTGTAGTCGTTTCGTCGTAGAAAATCGAGGAATGTAATAATAGTAAGTAGAGAGAGTCCATCGCTAGTCAGACAAGGCGTGGTTACGAATATTAAATATACTAAAAAATTTGGAAGACTACAATACAAACAAATGAAAATTGTGGTCCTCTTCTCATACAACGATGGAGAACATAATAATTAGACTGCCGATTTTTATGCGTAATTTTATTGTATTAATTACGAGATATAAACATTAATTTCTTTGCCTAACAATTTCGGTAGTCTGATAGCAACGCGACAGTATTTTCAAACTGACTTCACAATATTGCATTTCGTTTCCTGCTTTTCTCATAAATGCATACAACTAGCGACCTAATAATAATACATAAGTAGAATGTGCCAGCCACTAGTCAGAACATCTTGCGATAGAACGAAACGAAAACTCCTTTTTCGTACGAAAATTAAAAATACAATAACGTTCGAGTAGAACGTCCCGGTTGCTAGTCAGACACGCGTTTCCTCCCACGGAACAATGTTCCACAGAGCGCAGACAGTTCCTCAGAAATTCTGCACGCTAGGCAGGTAGATTTGCAAGGTAGAACCCACGGTACACAAGTGGAACATGTCGGTATGTGGTCGGACAGGTTGTACGTACATGCATACCGGCAAAGAGGCCGAAGCAGGAGGAATCATAATTCTCACGTGAATATCGACTGTCTCCCAGCAGGGAACGCTCCGTGCGGAGAAATATAAACCCGAATGGAGAAGCCTTTGAAACGCCGCCGGTGCCTCGAATCAGATTCGCGGTCGGTTCGACCGACAAAAGGAACTTTCTCTGTGGCGATCACGTGTTCCACGTCGTAATTGCTCGGTCAACGCTAGGACGTTTCCTTGGCAAACACACGGTAAATACACGGCCCGAGGGAAGCCGAAGTTGCCCCGCCGCTTTTCCACGAGAAACGGCGTAATTGAATTTCTTACGGCTGTCTCCTATTATTGCGCCGATCGCGGTGACACGCTCACGGCCGGGGCTCCATCCCCCCGCTTTCCCCCCTTACGTTAGACGAAACAATAAACGTCGGCCAGGGGGACACGCGATTGTCGTTGCCGGCAATCGGTGTAAGCGCGCCTGTGAGCCTCTAAATCTCGGCGCCTGTCGCGATCCTAACGATAAACAAATAATAAGACGCTGAGAGCCCTTCATCCCTCGAAACCGTCGCTTAGGACACGTCGGATGAATCGCCAACACGCTCGAGCAAATTCATCCCTTATCGAATCATGTAGCACGCGATTTACCTCGGCATTTCTCTCTTTATATTATTTCCTACATTTTTGACACTGAAGCTCGTTTAAATCCCGGCTGGCAAATTAACAGTTGTTTATGAACTTTTCTCCGAGTGCAATTTGTCGCGCCGATTTCATAAAACAGAACAGCTGAGGACATATATATACATACATATATACTCATTTTCAAAACAAATGCATACAATCTGCCATTTAATCGGGAATAATAATATTGCACATTTCTCTCGCAGACTAACCTACATTTGTAAAACGCGAAATAATGTTTCAAGCAATGTCGAAGCTGTTCTTTATTTTAGATTCGACGTCGCAAGCGAGGCCTCGAAATCGGAGGAATTCAATTTCACATTCACGGTATAAATATACATTGTTAAATCCATTTAGTGTTACAGAATTTAAGAGGATTTTATGATTGCGAACGTCGCCAAGAATGGAGTCTGCGAAATATTTATGGGGTTTTTTCGCAGCAGTCGTTGACGTCAGTTTCAGGCGAGCCTCGCGAGGCACGTAGACCGACGGGCGAATAAAAAGCGTTCGCGGACACCGTTTGCTTCGCGGCGAGCATTCTTCTGCATAAACGAAGTACCGTAGGAGGAGGTTGCCCACACCCGGTGTCCCGGCGAAACAAAAACGGGCGAAATGAGGACGGGAGGGCTGGCTCAAATATTTATGTTGTGGAAGCGGGCGCGAGATGCCATGTAAATATATTTGGCCACTCCTGGTCCGGCCATCGGCTTTATTTAAATCCTCTTGGAAAAGGCACTCGAAAGGCACTCGTGGCTGACTTCGGCGTCTCACCAGTAGCGATCGCAATCGCGGTCAACGTAAATAAAGGATTTCGACCACGAGATAATTTAAAACGAGCTTCACAATCTCTGGTTCGATGCGTAGAATATTTCCAGTGCGAGGAAATATTCTATAGTCTGCTCATCGCGAAATTTTGTTACGTTATTGGATAGCAGAGGACGTCGATATATGATTAGAAAACGCGAATATTTTTTAAGTATGCGACCTGTTATGAAAATTATTCCCGCATGTCGATGAAGAATAGATTGTGTCAATGTATGATCAGCCAAGTGGATATTCTGATTTAGAGTTAGACACGCAGGATATCCTCGTGTAGAGTCAGACAAGTAGAATATCCTGATGTATAATCAGACAAGTAGAACATCTCCGTATAGAGTCAGATAAGTAGAAGATTCTCATGTAAAGTCAGACAGGTAGAACGTAACGATGTACAGGAGACTAGACAGTAGAATATCCATGGTAAGGACAGACAAGTGGAATATCCATTATGTGTACAGACAAGTGGAATATCCAGAGAATAGTCGGACAAGTAGAATAACACGTCATATTGTCGGCTAATTATTTTATCAAGCAATTAAATGTAACGAAACAATTAGAAGAGTAGAACGAGTCTGTACATCGTCAGACAAGTGGACTAACTCCGTACACGGTCAGCCAAGTATAAAATCCCTGCCCGTATCAGACAAGCAAACTGTTCTATTTTCAGGCAGTTAAAACGTGAACAGCGCAGCACTCCAAGAAGAAAAACACGCCAGTATACGGTCAAACAACTAAAAAACAAGTAACAAAGCAAACGCAGCAGCTCCTGGAAGTAGAACATACCGTATCGCGATCAAACTCCTCCAGTTAGAAGAATGTCCAGCGGAAAAACTTGACATTTATTCGCGTCCGAAAATGGCGGAAATGGTCGAAGGGAACAGAAGCTAGTTTAATTTGTCATGTGGGCTGCATCTCCCCAAAGTAAACGGCCGGTATAGGGGAGGAACGATGGCGGCGAGGCAGAGGACGAAAGTTCCACAGGAAACAGTTAGGGATTAGCAATTTCAGCCGACATTGAGCGCGCGGGAGGAAGTTCCGTGGCAAAACACGTCGGGCTAGAATTCCACGCGTATCCGGCTTGCTGCGAGAACGACTCGCGGGCAAGTTTTAATGACGTCCCTGCGCCGCCCCCTCTGGGAGCTTTTTCGCCGTCGCAGCGGAAGCTTTTGCGGCGGTTGGCATCGCTCGTCGACGGACCGGATGCCGGCCCGGACGCAAAGGAATTCGGATCCGGCGATGTTCGCAGCAGTTAACGGTGTTGGACTCATTACGAGTCGAACGGCGTGTCACCGGAACGTTGTTATCATTGGCTGCCGCCTCGGCTGGCCTGGTTTCCCTTTGGCTCGATCACAGCGTCCGTCAATCGCTCGGTCGCAACTGTCCTTTGTCTGATCGCCGGCTTGATAAACGACGACCGGGTAATCGAAACCTGGTGTACTCGTTGGGCGTGAAACGTCTCTACTCGGGGCCTCGGCAGAATGGGGATGCACGATTGCAGCAATTTAGATCTGCTTTGCCCGAATGCCAAGCACTCCGCCCGATTGTTGTTCCTAGACTCTGGATCTTCGATCACGCGCGAGTTC
>CM052157.1:7324368-7341557 GCA_028455555.1 Augochlorella aurata | reverse complement strand
ATCTAATATTATAAATTTCATTATATATTTGTGTCCTAAGATAAGGACAATGGCGGGCATTGGATTAATTTTTTACAAAGTGCGAAATCTGTCGCTTTGAAGTATTGCGTGCACACGAAGAAAACGTCGATGAGCGTCTAATGGAATAAGTTAGGAAAATAGTGATAGACTGGAAAATGGGAAAGAAAACGCAGGGGGAGTTGAGGAAGAAACTGGGAGAGAAAATGGGCCGCGTACCGCAAAATCGTGTTCGGAACGCACGGGAACGCGATTATTTGTAGTTGCTCAAGTTTGTTGACTTAACGAGCACAGCTCGGTTCCCATCAATTCACGGAGCGATTCGAAACTTCCGGCTGACAGTGTAGCCCGCGTTTCTACGGGACTTGGAGGTACTGCAGCCGCGAAGCGGAAGTAGAATAGCCGTGCGCGCCGTCCGACGGATTTACCAAAGTCGCGGAATGTTGATCGAGTAGAATGGGAACGCGTGCACTCGTAAGAATGTAGCAACCGGGGGTCGGCGAGCTAATAAATCGCGCGCGATTCGTACGTGGCCGAGTAAAACGGCCGGGTACGTGACCGGTAAAATGTAACGGGATCCCGGGCCGCTGGACGAGTAAAGTAGAATCATAAATTTGACAGGAAGCGCGGGAACTGTGCGCCAACTAAACGGACGACTGACGGCTCAGGGAAGCGCAGCTGAATCTATCGCTTCGAAGAGCTGCATTCCCACTCGAAGACAATGCATTTAATATTTCGATGCACTCGCGAATCAAAATGTTGCAGAACAGGCCCGATTTACGCAATTCATTTATCCCGATGAAGTTTAAAATTTTTAATTTAATATTTTCCTCGATCGTACATTTTCAGTTATTATATTTTTTATTTATGAAATAAAGAAACGCGATTTCAAGCTGAATATTTTTTCGAACATACGAGAAAGTATTGTCTAGGTGTAGGAAAAATTTGACAAATTTTTATTTGGTCGTTCGGGTGGTAGAAATGTTTATAGATATGTAGTTTTTAAGTAGAACGTGACGACCTGTAATCGGACGAGAAATATTCTATAAATCGGTGGTTAAATAATAAATAATTATGGGTAATAACACGAGAATAAAATATTTAAGACTGTGAACTCGCAATTTCTCTTTCAACGATATTTCGACCGGTTATAATTGATATTTCTATGCAGCGGAAAAAATATGGCTGTTTCGAACAGTAACGAACGAACGACGAAAGTTCGCGCGAATCCACCGTTTCATCGGCAACTTTTGCCTAACAAAAAATTTGCTCCGCATTCACGGACGTTGGCTATAAATTAAAAACAAAAGAGGCTTCATGGAATTGGACCGGATCCCTCGTGTATTTTTTTTCAATCCCGATTTTTCTGCGCTCTAAATATTTAAAGCCCCGCCAGTTTAGCAATGAATGGACCGCGGAGCGTGCACGCGAATACGGTTCGCCGTTGATTAGTTTACAGGAGCTCGAATCAAAGAGGAATTTTGAAACGACATCGAAGATTTTCGGCGATTCGATAAACTCAAACGCATAGTAAAACTCCGGGCGGAATCGTCGATTTATTACCGGCTGAACCGGCTATCTCGCGAGCAAACAGCGCTCCCAGAATCGGGAAACAATTCCGTTTTATTCCGGCCCCGATAAATTGTTTAATTAAGCCAGCACGTTTTCATTCGATCCCTGCGGTCGCGAATGAACGTTTAAAAATGAAAATCTTTTAAACCCGCGGTCGGACGGCGAATAAAGCAGCGTCGAAGCTCGCCGGTGGCGGAGTGCTGCATTTGTCGGACGCGTCGAAAATACCGCAGAGCGGTTACTATTTCGGGAACCAGAGATCGGAAGAACGCGTCGCGGGAGTTACAGCTCCGACCAAGGTCGGCGTCGCCGGAAAACGAGTTTATTAAAAAACAGTACGCGAGGTGTATCCCGGTTGTTGCGCGGCGGCGAGCCGGGCCGGATCGGGCCGGGCCATTGTTTCGCCGAGGAGTTTTTTGCGAAAGAAAAATCGAGCGACCGCATCCGGCCGTGTTTCCAATCGGGACTCCATGCCAGAGGCCTGCCGTGCCTCGATATCGAGCTGTCGATACATCGGCCCGACAGAGAGGCGGTGTTTTTTGGCCGGCGAATAAACGCCGACGGAAAATAGAAAGTGGCGCGGCCTAAATTCGCAGCAGCGGCGGCAGCAAAACAAAAATTGAGGCGCACAGTCGGATGCTCCCTTCGCTCCACCCTCTTCCCCCCTCTCCATCTCTCTCACTCGCTCCCGCTGGCTCTTTCTCCCTTTTTCCCTCTCCTTCGGAAATAATCCTCTATTTACGTGTCTCCGGGGATGATATCGAGCACGCATCCAGCACGGCCAGGACGGCGAACATTTCCATTTGGACGGAAAAATGTCGCGGTCGCGTCGATACGGGACACCGAAAAACTCTTCCGGACAAGTCGATGGAAAACAAAACATTAATCTCCTTGCGAAAATCTGGCCGGCCAACGGGTGACTCGCTAGTGTAGCAGCAGTTTTCGTCTCGGCGTCCGAGGACTTCGTTTTAATTGCAATTTTCTCATTCTTTTCAGGAAATAGAGAGAATCGTTCGGACTCGGATCTTCTCTTCTACCTATCTTCTAGCAGTGTGCGCGAATTTTTAAGCAAGCCAAATATAAAAATCGAATTTGTTACGAGCGATTAAATACGTCCCTGAACAAACGGTCGCGTCTCGTCTCTTCTTGCGGAAAGGACGTGGGATAACTTTGAGACTTTTTGGTCAGAAGATCATTTGGCATCGGACTTAGCTCCATATCTTCGTCCATCTTCCAGCGATGCACACAAATTTTCGGAGGAACGGAAAATAAGAATTGCATTTCGTACGAGCAATTGGACAATCCTATGAATAAACGTGACAGTCTCGTGTAGAATACGTGGACCGAGTTCGTAGTTCTTTTTTGCGAAAACTCTGCAGATCCTTTTGGCTTCGAACTCGTCTCTATATCTTCGTCGATCCTTCAGTGACGTATACGATTTTTTAGAAAACTGAGAAATACAGATTGCGTTTGTTAAAAGAGATTAAACGCGCCCACGAATAAATGCGACACTTCCGCGTAGGAGACGCGACTTCGTGATTTTTTTGCGAAATCTCTTCGAACTTATCTGCACATCTTTGTCAATCCTTCAGCGATACGTATGAAATTTTAGAAAACTGAGAAAAATAATCTCCGTTCGTCAGAGGCGATTAAATACACCCACGAACGAACGTGACGCTCTCGCGTCGGTGACGCGGGCTGACTTTGGAATTCTTTTGCAATGACGCTGCGATAACGATTGACGTTTGAATTTCGGAATGGAAATGTTCTTTCGATATAACTGTGAGATTCGTGGACGGGGAGAGGAGACGGTGAACTCGTTTGACATTAAGTCGAAGCGATCTTGAGCACCGGAGAGGACCGGTGTTCGTGCACTCGTAATTTTCTGATTGATAACGCGCATCAACCTGAAAGGTAATCCGTGTCCGAGATTAAATTCTCGGCGAGCTTTTATACCGTCGGACTGGGGCCATCTTCCGGAATAAGAAACGCCGGGGTAATCTTCGGAAAGCACGATAAATGACCGGCACTATCTTCCTGACAACGCCGGGAAAAATACAAGGATCCCTGGATCCTTTATCCCGCCAGGGAAAGGACACTCTTTTCCGCGTCGCGTTAGGAAGTTAACTCTTCCGGGTACAATTTCTCCGCCACCCACGTCCCGCGATTATCGCGCTCGCAATACCGGAACAGTCCTTTTTCCATTCCAACAAATCCCCTCGGGAGCACGCAATTATTCCATTAAGACCATCTATTCGCACCTCCATAGTTCCTACAATTTCACCGTCACTAAACCCGAGCGAAACTCCCAAACGGAATATACGTCATAAAAACCGTGACATCTCATTTAAAAATCAATCCTTCGAGACGACAATTTTTGTACACCTCTCTGAAAGTACTATCCAAACATGGTAAAAGTTTACAAAATTTTCGTTCGACCGTTTTGGTGTTAAAAATTCTTAAAGACGCGTATACCTTAAGTAGAACGTGTCGGCCTGCGGTCAGACGGGCTAAATTCGTATTTGCCGTTGTTCCGAGCAATTTCAACTCTGCATTCGAATTATTTACAAAAGTGTCCAACGTCTTCGTAAAAGTTTCGTTGACGGAACTTTCCAGAAACGATTCCACGCTGTATCGACTCGACGGAAAGGTCCCGGAACGTCTGAACTGTTTTCAGAATTCCTTGTCCAAGGTAAGTGGCCCAGTTTCGGTCGGGATCATTTCCCAGATATAATCCTCCCACCGAATTTATGGTTGTCGTCGATTTTCGGCGGGGTTCTTACGTCGTCGAAGCTCCGTCAGGTCATAAAACATTCCCGTCGCCGCAAAAACCGCTTTTTAATCGTCCGAACATCGTTCTCGTGTCTCCGAAAGTTCCCCGCGGCTAGAAAGCCCGAGGTCGCGCCGCACTGATTTGCATACGATAATGTGGAAAGTAGACGGCTATAGTTCGCGAGGCGCGGAGGGGTCGCGGCAAAAAGGTTGATGAAGGACCCCGGCGAATATCCCGGAACTTTTCTCATTTCTTCTCGAACCGAATACCTATTTAATTAATAATTTTCGGAAGTTCCTCGCAACTTCTCTACTCCCCCGAGAGGCTGCCCGCTCTCCGCTATAGCGTGCACGATGCTCCCGCGGGTATCCGTGCTCGTCGAGATCCTCCGGATCCGTGGATCAAAGAGTATTGCCGAGCAAAAATATTAGCGATCGCGAATATCGGCGACAAAGGAGCGACGGCGCTGTTCACCGCAACTGTGCAGCGGTGCGACGCTGCAACGTGTATTTACAAGGTGTTCCGTTTCATGGCGAACTCGCCGCGTGCTTCAAACACGACATTTTGCGCGGCGTACGACGGAAAGGGAAAATTCGGAGGGGAAATCTTCGCCGTGTTTAATCATTGCGTTACGCGCGACGTCGCTTCCGAAGAAAATTATTCGAGATGAATTTAGAAACTTTAACTACAAAAGTATTAAATAGTTTCTGTAATTGACTTTCCTGTAAGGTTTCTTGCATAGTTTGGTGACGTCTAAAAATTTTTCGGTAAGAGAAATTCTAATAATAACGTGACAATTTCGACTTATTCAGGATTTTTTAATAAAAAATTATAGTACTCTTTGCTATAATACTTTCGCCTGTACTTTTGTTCATGCTTCAACGATACCTACGAATCGCCAGATGATGTAAAATTCAAAATTAAGCTTGTTGTAAGCAATATAGCAAACAGTTGCCAAGCCTCCAGCAACTGTGTTATGTTAAAAAGAACGTTAATTTCCATTAACACAAGATTAATTGCAGATTAACACAGGCTCTCAATTTACCACCTCGGTCAGAGTTAGACAAAAAATAATCTGATAAATAATTAACGATTATAACTCGTTAGTTGCTGTAACTAATTTGTATTAATTGCGCAGAAATTAATCTGATCAATGATCAACAATTATAACTCGTTAGTTGCCATAATCAATTTATAATAATTGTGCAGAAAGTAATCTAATCCATCATTAACGATTATAACATGTTGCAGCCAATTTATAATAATTGTGCAGAAAATAACTGATAAATGAAAATAACAATTGAACAAAAAATAATCTGATTAACGACTAACGATTGTAACTCTTTAATCATAAATAAAATAAATAATTTTAATCGTAAATGATTAATTTAAAAATAAATAGATGCAAATTCAAACAGTAGACAAATTCAAACGACTGAAAAGCAGGAAATTTTCAACTTATTAAAATAATTCAAGTATTAACTGCACGTCTGACACCTATTTCAATTAATCCAGAAGATTTGTATCATGTCTAGTTGTTACCAAGTAATTTATAATAATTAATAACAACTAACGAGTTACAATAGTTAATCTCTAACGAAGTTACATTTCATCCAATTCTGGTTTCGCCCAAACTTTTCCAGGTCCCTCTATCCAAGACCAGCACTCGAAACATTCCATTCAAGTCGAATAACCCATCGGGAAGACTCGCAAGTGGTGTAATTCAGCCGCAGATCAGCTTCGGCGAAGCTGCACGATTTCCGGACAGGTAAGAGCACAGTGAAACCCGAAAATGCATGCTGTTAACGTTACTGGGCCACGGAACGGTTCCCTCTGTGGGTGGTCCGGCCGGTGTCCTACATCAGCTGAACCGAAAAACGGCTTCCGATCGGCCCTTGGTTGTTTCGTGCTCGGTTCGCGCGGTTCGTGGACCCGAGGACGAGTCTCGCAGAATTTCAAATGATAATGGGGCCAGGCGGGGGCTGGTACACGATCGATTCACGGTATCTCGCGGCCGTTCGCGGCGAGCGGAGAGAGACAAAGATACACAGTGCAAAAGAGAGAGAGAGAGAGAGAGAGAGAGGGGGAGATAGGAGAGAGGAATCCGGGTGGAAAAACCGGAGACCAAATTACTCGACTGGCTGTCGAGCGTCGCGAGCAACAATAACAGCGCGTGTCGCATCGGGCGTGGGCAAAAAGGGGGCCAGGAGGCCGAAGAGTGGCCGGAGGGTGGCCGGGGAGACCAGGAGGGAAGCTAGGCGATGCACCGACCGGAGGAAATGACGAGAGAGAACGCCGGAAACCAGGAATTCGGTCTACTGGCAGGCGGCAGCGAACTGGGTGCAGGTGGGTGGCAGGAAGGTCGATCCGGGGGTTCGAAAACCAGGTCATAGCCAGGTCACTAAGCCACCTACCCCTCACCGTAGTCCCCTGCTCCACCCAGCCGCCTCCATGACAAATAAAACCGAGCCGTCGTCGATCTACTCGCCCGCCGAATTAATTATAAATATCGCCGATCGGTCGAGCAGCGCGGAAAAATGCTTTTCCAGCGCGAAATTTCCCGTGCCGCGTGTCGACGACGCGGCTTTTCTTCCTGCCCTGTCTCTCTGTCCGATCTGCAATCCTTCCGTCGTCTAACCGCGCGACGATTAATCGTCCAATACCACTTCTTTTCCGGGGATAACCGTCCGGATTACCGTAAACGGCGTCGAGAAAATGATCGATCCTAACCGGTCGCAGTCGCAGCTGAATCGAGCCAGATGTTTCGTCCGACCCGGAACGTTTCATTTCATTTGGTAATGCGCTAATGGCTGAGTTATGTGGGCGTCGATAATATAGCTTCCGGATTATCGAGATTTTCAGTGATAGAGTCAACCTTTGGGCAGACCGTTCGAGCTGGCTGATGGAATTTTAAACTATTAGTGTTAAGTAATTGTTTAATGGGCCGCTCCTGGAGCCGAGGACCTAATTCATATTTCATGGAAAAGTCCGCGTCGTTGGTTCTTGTTTAAAAGCCCGCTGCAGGGGATAATTCGCGCTGGTTGTGGTGTAAACGGCGATACGGACGCGTTACGGCGAGTTTGGCATTTTTTTATCGTGAAACTACGTAACCTTTCGCCGCGGGACGTTCGCGGGTATTTTTTCAGAGCTTTAAACAATGTTCAGAAATTTTTTGTCAAAGGAATAACTCACGGTAAGCTCGCCGAGAATGAAATTACTGACATTTCCCACGGAATTTAAAATCCGTACAATTGAGGATTTTTCAAATCGTTCTGTAGTAACGTTTCCATATAACGTTTCCGTAACAATAGGGAGCCATAGATAAATGTCAAAATGTCCATTCTTGATCTTGCTATGAATCCCTCTTAAGGGACCAAGTCTCGGCCCACTCCGAGAAGTAATAAACTCCGTCGGCCGATCGCGGGAGTAGTGCAAACCCACGGCGGGTCAGCCGAAGGAAATTCTTCTCGGTTCCCGGGGCTGATAAAATACTCACGAGGCTCGAAATATTCATCCGATTCCGTCGATACCGCGATTCCCATGAAACGTGACCGACGTCGGAGCGAAATCGGTCCATCGGTATTTTTACGGGGTCGCTTCAATTAACCGAAAATATCCTCTCTCTTATTTTCTCGAGGGCTGATCGGGTCTTGCTTTCGTCGCGTGGACGGCGATAAAACGTTTCGCGATATTTGTCAACGACGAAATGGAAAATTTTCGGCGCGGCCGAGTTATTTCGAAGAGACCCGCACGCAGCAATTGATTTTCCTGATTGCCGTTCCGCGTCCCAGCATCGGGAAACCGGTCGTCCTGTTTCCTTTCAAATGCTTCTTTCTTTTTTACATTTCTTCCTTTTTTTTTTGCTTCTTTCGGCGAAGGTGAGTTTATTGAAATATTGAAGTCCGTGATACGCGGTGAAAGCTCAGGTGAAACACCGTTCGAGCGAAATCGGAAGCGTCGAACGCTTTGATTTCACGACCGATTGGAGGCCGGAGTGCGTCGACTGAGAGCACAAAGTCGTTCATTTGAAATATCTATAAAGTCCCCCGCGTGTTTCTCCGTCGAAGTTTTCTTACCGGGAACGCTCCGAACAAATTACCGACTCTGCAATCGCGAGCAAGCATTTCCCCTCCGTACATCTGCCGACCATAATTTCGTGGTTTACGTAAAGAACGCCAATGGCGCACGGGCGACGTCTGAGACCGCTTCTTTCGTATTTTCTAAGTAGATACGCGGCGTTTTACTTCTCTTTTTACTGCTCTGACTGGCATGTTGCCCGTATGTGGCTGAAGAAATTACTTATTCAGATTAGAAAATGAATTCGCTTACTCTGTACTTCGAATTTTATTGAAATTAAGAGTGCCTAAGAATATTGAACATGTAACACATGTCGTGGAACATAACTTTTCCATTTTCAATAGTAAATAATAATGAATAATAATGAATAATAATGAATAATAATGAATAATAATGAATAATAATGAATAAATAATGAATAATAAAATCGTTTAATCTTAATCGTTAAATCTAAGGCGACCGACGCGACCGTCAATATGTTAACACAGTGAAATATTAACAATTTATTCACACATCTTGAGAATATTGCAACGTACTCGGTAGCTCTTAATTAAGTTAATTTAACGTCGCGAGCTTGTATAGTTTCTCGAATAAGGAACGATTCGCGAGAAAATTTTCTGCGAAACGGCGGGCTGTTGTTTCGTGTTCTTTCGTATTAATCTTGCGTAAATGGCTGTTGATTGCGATTAATTAGCCACTTGGAAGAACAGTCTGCGGAAATGCACGGCCACGCTGTCCGTCGGCGGGCAATGCAAGCGATTTTAATTATGCAGAGCAACAGCTGAAGCGAATGCCCCGCGCTGTGGTCATCGTTTGTCAACGGTGCGGAGCGTCCGCGTCCATGATACACAATTTCATATTGCGTTTAAACATTTCGTTACAGTGGTGCAGACTCCGACAGAAGCCATCGAGCAGTTTTTTTTATCCGCGTGCGATGTTCGTTACCTGGGCGATACGATCCTTCGCATTTCACGGTTCCTTTTGTTCCACTCTTTTTCATAAACGCAATCGAGTGGCTGTTACGTTTTCGAGCTTCAATCCGAAATTGAATCTCGGCCAACGAAAATACGTATTTTTACAGCGTGCGCCGAACGAGTCTAAACTAATCGAGAAATTATCGATTGTTTCGCAGTTTTTACTACTTCCCGATATCAGGTCCATAGAATGAATATCTCGAATATCGCGTAAAATGAGTATTTTAAAGACACAACACGGAATTATTATAAAACTTTTCGATCGAAAGGCGAGCACTTTTAATTACAATTTCATAGGTTTTGAATTCGGATGTCAGCGACGCTCGCACAAGTTAAAAATCTTCTCGACGCTTTCGCGCATGCTGAAAACAATATTGTATCCTCTACAAGTGTTCGTTAACGATCTCGCAAAAATATAAAATTGATAGCCTCAACAATTCTCTGCGAAACAATTGTGAAAGATCGCCCGTGTTCCCGCATTCCATAACAAAAGCTCGTTTCGCGTTTCAATCGGCGTAACATCATATTAAATCAGAATTTCCGCTTTGAAAAAAATACTGTACGCCCTCGAAACATGTATCAATAGAGTACCTAAATCTCGGAATCGGTATTTTCAGTAATTCTGCCGAAATGAATTGTCACGTGTGACCCGCTTTGGGGGAATTAGTGTCGCAACGAGTCACAGTCGCTCGCGGCGAAAATTGCAGAAAGGAAAAGCATTTTTCCCTTCGCGGACACGAACAGCGGGCAGCCGCGGCCGCGATATACGTTTCGCTGAATTCGCGGCCGCCGGTATAATTATAATTAATCCGCGGTCGCTCGGCGAAGCACTTTTCGTCGTCTGTGAGTGACAGACCGTAACTACTTGCGGCGGGGGCGCGCGCGTCGGTGCGTTTGTGCACGATTCGCGGATTTGAGAGTGGCTGCGGCCGCGTGACGAATGCAACGACACATGGCGCCCGGTTCGGATTAGTCAAAAACGGTCCGCTGACTTGGCCCCAGCTGCGACACGTCGACGCGGCGTGTCTTTAATTCGACGCGGGGCGTTGACAACCGGCGCCGGCCGCGGTAATCGAATCTTCGACGACTGTTTCGGGAAAATCGCGCGGCCGGCGAATGTTGCATCGACGGAAACGCGGCTGTTTGAAGCTCGGAAACTGCGTTAGAGGTCAATTGACTCTGTTATGAAAACCTGTTGTTCCTGGCGCGCTTGATGACTACTTGATCGATCAACTTTTGCTTCGCCAGCACTCGTAAAGTACATTTTTCGAAAATTTTTCGCAGAAAAACAGTCGAGCAAAAATTCTTTTTATTGCTACGTGTGTGCGATGTATTCGCGAGAGTAAATTTAAACAATTTTTTTAGTTTAAACTTGCGAATGTTTTCTTCAAGGTGCTTTTTCTCGAAAAAATCAAAAGTCGCATTAACCCCTTGCACTATGATTTCTTTCAAAACTACGTTGATTAGCACTTCGTCCTTAATAATTTCCTCGATGAAACGAGAGGATTTTTGTTTCCCGATTGTCTCTTCCGTTCCCAAATTTTAATGACAGAAGATTCGAAATTTCTTTCGATTTAATAGAAATTATTGGCAGCCGTATTTATTAAATTATGTAAGAAATGATCGTCACGGGTCTGACTCGTTATTATAGTGCAAGGGGTTAAAAAGAAACTTCGTTTGCAATTGTAGCAGGGTATTGTTGATCAAAATTGTAAATTAATCGTTCGAGCATAGCAAAAGTCTTCAGAGCCCCCATCGAAAGGAGCAGAATTTTATGAGAATCGAGTTCTTATCATTTCATCGATTTCTCGAATTTCACTGTAAAACTAACGTCAAAATGTGCCCAAGACGTCACTCGACGAATCCGCGTATAGAGATTGATCACAGACAACGTCCAGCCGCGATGCCGAACAGAAGAAAGCCATGGGAAGTTTGAAAAGCCCGAAGGTACGAGTGATTTCGTATCCAGAACGGATCCGGGATTCGACTAAAAATTTGTGTCGCGGCAGGTGCTCCCGTTTGCTTCAGAAACAGGTAAGCCAAGGACGCCGTCGACATCGCGGCACGGAGGATTATTCCTTGCTCGAAGGAGGAAGAAGTCGCGGGAGGGAAATTGCCGGGATGAATAAATAACATAAATCTACTGTATATATTTTAATGAAGAACCCGTCCCCGGGAATTCTCCGAAGAAAGTATTCGCATCTTTTACTACGTCAAATAAGACGGCTGCTCGTCGACGTTTCCTCCGCCGTCGCCGACGGGATATCCGCGCGAGCAGTTTTCAGAAGACAGGCTTTTACGATCGCGGAGATGTTCGAACAAATAAAATCCGCGTATCGAAGTTGATGCCTCGGGGGAGCGCGGCAGTAAAACCTCCTTCGGCTGTTGCGAGGCGCCAGGTTAATTGTCAGGTGTAATTCTGCGTAACCGGACGAAACGCGCGATTATCGCGCGAACTGCGACGCCGCGGGAATGAAAATGCGGTGAGCAACGGCGACGGAAACTTCCGACGGGAATTCGGGAGCGGCCGAGGAAAACAGCAACGGATATCGACGGTGTTTGGAAAATTGTTTTTCTTCCGTTTCGGCGGTACACTTAATCGAATTCCTGAACGAGAACTCGCGGGCCGTTGGAACAGCCCTCGCCGGCGTGCCCCTCAAACACGCGAATCTGGGGCGAACGTTTCCACTGCGAGCAGGTAAGACACAATGCGCTGCAATGGCGCAGGAATTTAACAGTCGCAGACGGTTATTTCTTTTCCGAATTAATTTTCTGGATACGGATGGAATCGCTCGCGAGAACGAGCTATCGGTGCGCGCCTTCAAACGCGCCGAATCTGGGGCAAACGTTCTCGTTGTTGTAAAAAGGAAACGGTTGGAAATTAGCTGCATCGGGACTGCGAGATTAAATGTATACTTTAATGAATAAAGATGAAATCTCTGAAGGGAACAGCTGTTAGTAAATCTTCGAAGGTCGCGAATCTGGGACAAACATTCTTGTCGAAGGCGGCTCAAAATTAGCTGGATTCGGTGTACAGGAATAAATGCACGCTTTCGCGGATAAAGATAAATCGTTGGAAACCTTTCGGCAACATTTTTCGTGGTGGTTTGGTGGACTAACGAGGTTTCTGGCTAACTGATTTCAAACGAGGTCAAATAAGCAAACTAAAAGAAACTGTAACAAACAGCAGAGACTTTTCTAAATAAATATTATTAGTAACTATGAAACACTTAATTGATAATAGTCTGCTGTATATTCAAACGCGATCAAATCACGTCAAATGTTTTTCGAATCCTAAGAAACGACTGTAACAATCGGGAGATGTAATCGATATCTCGTGCAATCGGTTAAGAAATCGATGACACAAATATTCTTGAAGGAACCTGATCAAACGAAAAGCAACTGCAGGAAGAATGTGTCTTATCTTTTCGCAACGCGACCGATCGTGTCCTCGTTACCGGTTGAAGAATTTTCCCGGCAGCGGTGCAATAAGTCGAGGTGGAAGAGAAGCTGCGAGTGAGACAATTAAAACGGAAGTAATTAAGAAAGTGTGCTCGAAACGATAGTGCAACTTCCTCCGACTCGGTTAAAGCGCTCGGTCGTGTGGATAATTAAAACTCCTTTGAGGATACTTTCGAACCGGCGACTTTAATAATAATAAATTTCATAGAACAAGCAGTGACAGCGCGTGGGCGGACGCGGGCCGGTCGTCCCTCTGAAAAGAGAACAGGGGAACCGGGGCTGCTGACTCCAGAGGATCCGAAATGAGATTTTCATTAGCGACGTTCGGCGAGTCCGTAACGTTTCGGACACCCCGTACACACGGGCTTCACGATGAATTATTGCTACGGAAATTCATTTAGCCAGTCGGGAGCTGCTTCCTCGTGAACGCAGATAAGTGCATTATCGTTTTTCCGCGATCCTTTCTAGCTTCGTTTACCGGAAGTCGTGCTCGAGGCCGCGCAGTTTCTAAGAACACATCCTACGACAATGGCGACTCTTCTTCCGTTACATCCTCTTCTCTTTTATTTACGGCCGCGATACGTGCCCGGACTTTGTCGAATATGTCCCGAAGAAGATGGCCCGACCTTTGGAGTCGCCGTGGCGCTCGTTCGATTTCATTGTTGCAATCCAAGAATTTATTTTTACCGCCTCCGAAACTTCGGCCGCCGCGCTTTAAAAACGCATTCGCGGACGAATGCGCTCTCTTGCCGGAAGGCGGACAGACTGTTCCACAATTTTACTGAATAAATTTAAATGAATTTCGAGACATTGTGATCGCAGCATCCGCGTTCGAACGCTGACCGAGTCCGGTATGTTGACGCGCTTCGGAAATATTGAATTAAAATGGCGAATATACCGTGAGACGGCTCGTTTCGTCTGCCGCAGCATTTTTACTGGAATTGTTAATCGTTTAAAAAGTCCATGAAAAGAATTGCCGACCATGAAATCAATTAAATAGTTGTTTCGATCTTTGACAGATCGTTGAACGAAAATATTACTGCGATGTCAACGATTTTACTATGCAGTTCTAGTGCAACGAAAATCTGAAACAACATCTGCAATACAAAAAAAGAAACCCTGAAATAACAGTGCAAAGTGTGCTTGAAAATTGTTATGTCACAGTTGATACATTCAAACCCATGCCTCGTTATTTCATCCTCGCAATTCTCATGAAAACACATTGTTTAATTCATTCGACAGATTGGGTAATAATTAATTGTTTGCACATTTGCAATGCGCATGCTGCCAATAATCCCAACGAGGGCTCTATAGCTTAATAAAAGACAAAAGAAGAGGGGCGAGATTCGAGTGTACTTGAAAGTACCGTAGATATTTGTACTCGTCAATTATATGATTCTATAGTGTACCGTCGATCACCGAAATCTCGAATTTACTCTAATTTCTTTAATTGCTGCCCGCAAATTTACATTCCCTCGAGCCAGCAATTAATTCTGTAAACGAAATCGTAACAAGATTCTGTTTAACACAAATAATACGATAAATTGATCGTAATTAAATGATCTCTGCACGCGACACGCGGATTCATTGAAATGTCCCCGGTAAACGATTGTAAGAAACATAATTATTCGTCGGCGTGTGGTTGTCGTTCGGCTAATGCCTCCCGAGGCTCGTTTTTCATCGGTGAATCACGTCGATCATCGTAACCGACGAGTCTGTGCCGGCGCGATGGCACGCGGCGGTTGTTTACAACGTCGCCCGCTGACGAGCAATTAAAACGGCCCGCCGGTTCGGTAATTTATTTAACCGAGGCCTCATTCGGCTGCAGCCCGTCCGACGATAAACATTCCCTTATTATCGCGACGTGTCTTTCGGTCGAAATAAATGTGGCGGCCGTGCACGCGCAACGCGGTGACCGTTAATTAGCCTCATTAAATCCTCGATCGTCGTCAACGGCCCACGCGACCGGGGAGAACCGCCCCGTTATTCCCCAGCCGCCGCTGTCGCGGATCAATTACCTTAGAAGCTAAATAACGAGCCGCGATTAGCAGCCAGGTGGGCAGCTGCAGAGCCAGCCGCGTCTTAGGCGAGAGCATGCTCTCGGAAAAGTATTCCGCCGATGAGCCACGTGTACTCGCTGATTAGCATTATGAAACGCACGCGCAATTAGCCGACGATTATTGGTAATTAGCGGGAGAGACGCTGCTTCGCTGTTCCGCGGATGTGGTTCTGCCGAATCGACGGCATTACTTTGCCGTTCTTCGATCGATTGCTGGGGAGAATATTAATTTATTATTGTAATTACTATACAGGGTGTCTCAAAAGTCGCTAAAAATAGAGAAGTGAAGGGTTCCTGAGGTAATTTAAAGCAACTTTTTCCTTAGCGCGAATGCTGTCCGCGGCTTCGTTTAGAAGTTATCAACGAAAAACACTGACCAATGAGAGGCGCACTCGGCTAACGCAACGCGGCCCTGCTCTGCTCATTGGCTCAGCCGCCTCGCGCCAGCTGTTCTCGCCTTTCATTGGCCACAGTTTTTCGCTAATAACTCGTAAACAAAGTCGCGGATCGCATTCCTTCTAAGGAAAAAGCTACTCCAAATGACCTCAGGAATCCTTCATTTCCCGATTGCGAGTGACTGTGGGACTTTTGGAAATACTGAAATATTTTCATTTACCTCAATCTTAAAATTGTAAATTTACGTTTACGCTGCCAGTTGAAGTGCAACACATTGCGTATATTGTTCGATCGTGTATATTCTCGAAATACATGCCAAATATGGGTGACGCTAATTTTTAAACAATTTTGAAAATTCATTTTCATTTCAATATATCCGAACAAACTGAATTTGACTAGGATGTTTCGGATACGAAAGTGTTCTAATGCCATCCCCTATGATCTATTTGAACTTTCTAATTTCGCTTTAATTAATTAAATTGCTTTGATTTTGTAAAAATTTTGGCGGTCGATTGTCGGCGCTGAACGTGTTAAAGAAGCTCCGGCAAGAATTTCCGAGCCGTTCCGCTCGCCGGAGCTTCCGCGGTCGGGAAGATCCGCGAAGCGAGCGCGTAGGAAGAAAAGAAGCGGAAGAGGCAGAAGCCGAAGAGCAGGATGAGGAAGAAGAAGAAGAAGAAGAAGAAGAAGAAGCCGAAGACTCGGCGAGGTAAGCCGTCGAATCGAGCGGGCTACGAAGAAAATGACGCATTAGCCGGCGTAACAACGTCTCCGCGCGGAAAGTTCGTTATTTTGCGGGCCGAAAGCTCGTAGCTCGCGAGCTCATTAAAAGTATACAAGCCCGACTGGTTCGAAGAAGCGCAAGGACGCGCAAGACAGCCGCGCTTCGGGCCTCGGAATAAATTATGCCGCGGAATGGAACACGAAGACCTTAACGAACGGCAGAGGATTAACCGCGGGGGCCTGGAATCATAATCGAGCCGAAGAGATCCGACTCGAACCCTATCGCCCGCCCCAACTTCCCTCGAATCTCTAACCCCTCTAACCCCCTCTAACCCCCGACTCCGCCGTGTCCGGTGTAATCAGCATTAAACGACCGGGTTTAATTGCTCTGTTAGCCGATTTGCAATTTTGAACACGCAACTCCCAACCACTCCAGCGTTGTTCCCTTTGCCAGCTCGGGGCAAGATGAATATCGTAGTGGGCTCGTCGTCTCGCCTCGATTAAATTAAAGAACGGCGTCTTTTTTCACCCCCTCCCGTCCAGCTGGCGAGCTGTACGTCGCTTTTAATTGGTGGTTAAAGCTTCTGGCCAGTCTGAGTGGTTCCTTCGTCGTGAAACAACACGGCTTTGTTCCCTGCTTTCATCGCTCAAGAGGATTCGCTGTCCCCATCCCCTTTGCCGCTGCTTCTTCTCTTCGGTACCGCCCTTTCTCTCGCTCTAGAATGCCGATTCCTCGGACCGTTTCCCAACGGCTCGCGTGTTTACCGATGCCCCTCTGCTCGTTGGCATGTGTGCGCTCGAAGGGTTCCTGTGATTCGGGTAACTCGCTCTGCTTTTGATAGGTCTCGGGTCTCTTTTAGATTTTGGAGAGGAGAAACGGTCGCCGACGAATCGCCTGCTATCGATTCTTTTTAATAATTACATTACGGACGTTTCTGCGCGGCTTATACGGCGGAGAAGCCAATTACTGTGCCCTGTTAGCGGCCTTCAGAAGTTTCCGCTGCTAGACAGGACTGCAGCGATTTAAAGGACATTTCTTAAGGACTCGAAGGTAAATTTCACAGTTTCTTTTGAAGATTTTGCCGTGGCGAAGGTATCGAATCCCTATTGAATGTCAGGAGAAAGAAGAAGAAAAACC
>CM052157.1:7301937-7324268 GCA_028455555.1 Augochlorella aurata | reverse complement strand
TAGGTAGAGACTTAAGTTTACAATTCTTATTAAAATAATAGCAATTATCAAGTGAATAATACGCATGTTACTGCAGTGAACAATAAAAAGCGATGAATAGGTCACTTTGATTGATAAATTGATTCGCAGCTTGATTCAACTGAAAATCCGCGGGCAGCTTTCAAACGAAATTCTCCGCTAATGTGGAATTGCACAGAGTCCCCGAGAACCGAAAGCGCGGGACAGGTAAGCATCGCAATGGTTTTGCAGCCTTATGGCGAAATACGTTTTCCACATGTCCGGGATCCTTTTTTCATTCGATTCGCGACAGGCCGATCCGCGAGTTTCGTGCTCGCCGTTTCTCACGGCCGCTTTCATTCTCGTCGGTTTCGCTCGATTTCGCCTTTCGCTGGGAGGAAGGCTGCCGCGCTCCCACGAACGACAGAATTCACCGGAGCATCGCGTAAATGGCTCTGGGAGGAGACAACTGTGTGTCCTCGGTTACAGGCCGGCTGCATGCTACGGACAAAAGAGCCGGCGGGCCTCGGAAAACCGAAAACGCTCCTTCCGAGAGGAGAAAATGCGGAACCCGTGGCGTCCCTCGATTCACCGAAGGATCAATACTCGCTGGAAACCACCCCGATAACGTTACCGAGGAATTTCCGATCGAAATTCCATTTCTACCTTTTGCGAATCCGTCAGCTGTTTTTCAGACGGGAATTGCGGAATATTTTCGACGCACGCTTAAAATGCCAACGAAACTTTCGGACGATGCGATTTATATTTTGTGAACTGGCACGGACTTGGTCTGGCTTGTACAATTATTTCGATTTTATGCTAATCGTCGCATGGATTCGAGCCTCGGAAATTGTCCAAAGATTATTTTAATAATTGCTTAAAAATACTATATAACCTCGATTATTTAAATTAATTAAGAGGATATTAGTGTTCGAATAAATTAGGGTGCTGCACTAGAAAGCCTTACTGATTTGTACAATAAATCCTAGTCTGTTGGATTGTTGCAGAAGTATTTTTGATTTTCTGAATAGATAGATTACGAAAAGAACTGGAATTACTTTTATAACAACATAATACATAGACTGACTTATATATAATATAATACATAAAGGATAATTATAATATATATTATTATGTTTATTATTATATTATTATATTACTATATATTGTCATGATATATTTGCAATATATATATATAAATGATTTTTATATAATAACAAATGTTCAAAAGCTTGAACTGGCACAACCATGCTCTACGAACCCAATTTTCAGGATTTATAAAGTAACAATTTTCTCGCGGAAGAAACAGAGATCATTTCCAGAGGTTCACAGCAACAAGAAGACACGTTGCAATTTACGATGATTTGCCAGGTAACCCCGCAAAGAATGCGCGCGCTCGCAAGAAGCCACGCCCACCAAAAATTAGTTTCGCGAACGAGCGATAAACATCGCCGTTCCCGTACACAATCAACACGTGCTAATCGTCGTTTTTGAAAAAGTCCGGTTCCGCCGATGAGGTTAATTAAACTGCAGGCGGGATCGCAGCGGACGAACAAAGTGCAATCTCGTACCGCAAGCTCTACTTTAAAAATTTCTAGAAAAATGCGAGCCGCGGAGGCTGACCTGAAAAAAGGGCTCTCGAAAATGTTCGTTAATAAACCAGCGACGGTCGGCCTATATCAAACTGCGTTTCAACTTGTTGGGCAGAACGTTGAAACGCGGGAAGCTCGGCGGGAGGCCGCGACCTCGAAAGCCCCGACGGCAAAAAGCTGCAACTTTTGAAGCCCGGCGACAAGAAACTTCGACCCTGATAGTTCACGGACAAAAAGCATAGGCGGCACAGATAGCTGCGTGGCTGGTAGCGAAAAGCTCTGACCCTGAGGACTCGCCGACGACAAAAATCTCCGTTTCAAACGGCCGCTGCTCAAAAGATCCGGCCTCAAGATCTAAAAAGCTGCATATCCGAACCTTGTTTCTGGAAACGTTCGAGAAACTTTCCGGCCGACTTTCGAGCTGCCTGGATAGAACTTTGCGAATGTTATCTATTATTCGGGAATTTGTTCCTTCTGGAGGAAGAACCGTCTCTTTCTCTCGATCTCTCCATTTTGCTTGTATGTACAGTCGAAATCATATGTATATCTAAGAGGTCATGAATTCTAAGAGGTCAAATTCTAAGAGGTCAAATTCGAGATCATAAATTAGATCAAATTCGAGATCATGAATTAGATCAAATTCGAGATCATGAATTAGATCAAATTCAAAATCATAAATTAGATCAAATTCAAAATCATAAATTAAAATCAGAGATTTAAGACGACGAATTTTCATTTCAATCGTACGCACAATCAGATTACTCGAAGGAGACAAATTGTTGTTTTCTAAATTCAGTGAATATTTTATTGATCCAAATATGCAACATTTGGTCGAACGCATTATTAGCAAACTTTTTGCTTCCAGAAGTTCGATAAAGGACTCCTCCATCAGAAAAATTGCAAAAAATTTCCGAGGAATCTGTGAGATACCCGAGAGTTCCTATTACCTAACCTAGTTTATTTATTATTTATTTATATTTAGTGTGTTATGTTCTCTCTCTCTCTCTCTCTCTCTCGCTCCTCCTTCTCTCTTTCTTTCTATCTCAGTCTGCATGCGCGATGTGGGTTGAGGATAGAAGACAGAAAGTGGCGAGAACACGTGACAAATAGTTCGGGGTGTGAAGATAACGGGCAACGGCACATGGGAAATCACGACCATTGTCCCTGTACAATAAAGACAACCCGGACGCGTCCAGGGGATGTCAAGTGTGTCAGATATCGGAGGCTGGAGCCCGGCCGCGGAGGTGTGAAAAGCGAAAATGTGTTCCTCCTGGCTAAAGTAACAGAATGCCACGATTTTACGCGCGATTTAACCGCTGCGACTGTCGGCGGGCCGCCCGGAAATTTCGACAGGCCTCCCTCGTCCGTTATTACCCCCGATAACGTGTGAATCAACGACAATTTGATGAATTAGAAATTATTATCACATCGTCGAAGACGATATTATAAATTATAAAAGATAGCAGGTGGAATATTTCACCAGAGATTGATCGCGCAAAAATGTTCTCCGCGTGCTCTTTGAAAAATTCGAAATAATTGTTGGACGCCACCGGGGACGTTAGAACAGTTTGTAGAAAAGTTTGTCTTCCGCGTCTCGTTTTATCGAGACACGCACGCGGCGAGAGAATAATGATAGCACCCGTGGCTCGTTTTTTCCTCACGCCAAGCTATTTCCGTCACGGGAATAATTAAAACATTTTTACGGCCGGCTACGGCTTAATTAGAATCTGCGTTATTGTGGGACTGTGTGCATATTTGCATAAATTATGCGCGCCGGCGCGCGCTTACGTCGCATTACGAGTTATTAATGATCGTTACACCGGAAGCAATTTTTTGAGCGCGGTCGAAAATAATCGTTCTTATCATTGTACACCGCGTGCCACTTTTATCTGCTCGATTTCATTATCCCGATTAATCAGGCTGCTTCCACGGCTTTTGATTTTTAACACTTCCCTTCATTTCTTCTGTCAGAGTTCCTGATGTTATAAACATATTTCTGGAAGAAATATTTAGTTACACTTCTTTATATATAATATAAATCATAAGAAGTTTAAATAAATTAACAATCACTTTGCATCCGATACGTTCAGCATTGAAATGCTTATTTATTTTTTAAAGATGTTAAAAATATTTTAATTTTCTTGCGGAAGCTGTTAATATGTTACAGCTGGGACCGGTTGTTGTTAAAAGTGTAAGGAAATTTTGAGTTGATTTAAAAGTTCAGATCGCGTTAGGTCGCGCGTCGTGAATGATAATTCGTCTGCGTTAAATACTCGAGTCGGAATTTCGTCAACGGATTTCCGCGGCGAGCCTTCTGCGCGCCGGAGCTTTATTCGCCGGGATTTATTCAGGAAGACGCACACCGCTCCGTTATTTTCCTTGATTCTCTTTCTGAATGCATGAAGCGTGGTAATTAGTAAGTACGGGCCGGAGCCGCTCTCGTCCCGCGACCTACTTCGCGCTCCCGAAAAGATAAATAAATAGGAGCCCTCCGGCCGTTCATTTTTCCGCTATCAGCCGCGAGAATGGAAATCGATGCGTCGATGAAAGAATTTCTCGACCGAACACACCGGTTACCCTCCAATCACGGAGCTACCACGATCGCTCGAAAATCACCGCTAAAAACCCTAATGGAGTCGACGGAGACCCCGACGAAACAAAATAATGTTTCTCCGTTGAACTATTCTCTCGCCGAAAATGTCTCGTTCCGCTCGACGAGAATCACTCCGCAAATTAAACAATGACGTCTCCGTGCTGCCGGCAATTTTCGTCCGTTACTTACGAAGTTCGAAAAGCATTTTTCCGTGCAACTGGCAATTTTCCGCGCTACTCCCGCGTTTTTCATCACGAAAATAGGTTTTTTTCACGAAAAAAAAGGTATTTTTCTATTCAACTAGTCATTTTCCCCGGCCGCTTTTTCGCTTTCCATGACGTACATCCTCCTTGAAATTAGAAAAATGTTTTTGCCACTGTGCCGGCAATTTCTGTCTATTACTCACAAAATTGGAAAGACATTTTTTTGGTCGACCGACAATTTTTCCGGCCACTTTTTCGCCTCTCTCGACGAGAACATCTCTTGAAATGAAAACATCGTTCTCTTGTTCAACGGGCGATCTTCTTCTTACAATATTTGCATTATTTACGAGGAAAATTGCGAGGACAATTTTTGCCCATCGTTCACAAAATGCCAGAAATTAAAAAGAAATTGAGAGGCGCATTTCCATTAAATTGTCTCTTTTTATCAGCAACATTATCGTATCTACAGCAAAATCTGTTGCATTTATAATAATTTCATTCGAATAACGATGAACTGTAAATATTTAACCACTTCTACCCTCATTTAAAGCTACTTTCTCTCGAAATGTTCATACATGCGACACTCGCAAATTAAAATTTATACCAAGTTTTTAATTCTCGACAAAGTAATCGCATACACCCATCTTATTATATTGATAATTACATTAATACTCCCCAATATATTCTAAAACAATCTCAGGCAAAATCACCCTTCGACACGAACAAAGTATTTAAAGTTCCCTAAGATCGACGTTAAACAATATTCCAGCAAATTTCACAGTATATTACACTCTCCGAGGAAAACACAGAGGGAACTTATCGACGGAATGTTTTCCGAGCCTGCGACGAGAGGAAAAAGAGCGCTCGATGGCTCGCCGGGGTCACTAACATAATAAGAAACTATGACGAACCAGCTGGTTCTCCTTTCACGAGAATTAGATTCGGTCTCCGCGGGGTTCCGAAGACTCCGGCACCGCGTCGCTGGGAACGCGACGGGATGGATTATCGAGGGGGTGGAATTTTAATTAATGCGCCCACGTGGACAGTGTCTTAAAGCCGTACGCTCGCTGTTCCGCATCTCCGGGGCCATTCTATTCGGAATATTAAAGCCGGCCCGGCACGCTTAATTATTTATCCTTGCTCCTCTGCATCCCATGTCCATTTACTTTTCTGCTCGAATACTCTGCGCTGACGCGCGCGCGCGCGCGAGCGAGCTCAAACGCTCGCATAGCTTCAATGGGGACAGAAAGAAAGAGAGAGAAAGGGAGGGAGGGAGGGAGAGAGAGCAAAATGTGTTCAACGAAACACACTCGCCGGCATTATTTACCCAAGTCCCTTCTGCTCGCCGTGATCTACTTCGTTCCAGTGTTTGCTACCCTTAAACGCGTTTTTCTTCGTTTGAAACAATACTTGGCGATGAATTTTGTCGTGCAGAATTTTTCGCGACAATGTCTCAGTTATTTCGATCCCCGAATCAGCGGATTAGAATAGTCGCATTTTCCTCATTGCGAGAAGTAAGGAGCGTTATTGTTCACTAACACGCGTGTTGTTTACCGGCCTTTATCGTTTAGATAATTTACATTTAAGCTAATTCCTAGTAATTTTATTTTATTTCATTTAACTTGTCTATTTAGCAATTTTGGTGTCTATAAATTAAATTGCGAATTTCGAAAATTGCGATTAAGAAAATTTCGATTAAGAAAATAAATAAATGTGGCTTCTGCATCTGAAATAATGACGACAATTTTTATTTTGCATATATGTTCAGTGTCTAATTATAAAACACAAGTCAAAATTGTCCAGAATCTGATTTACGTCGCTAACCCACTCAAACCGCGACGAATTTTATATCTCGATGCGGTGAAACGTTACTGATGCTTCTCTAACTTGTTTAAAATATGAGCGATTAAAAATGTACATGAAAAATTTTTACCGAAATAAATTCTCCATGAAATACACATCGCGGTATATTATATTTTGTAGCGCAATTGTAACGCAATTTGAATTTTTAAATATTTCGTCGCGTCGAGGGTTGCGTTGGTAAATTTCACCTTTCCAATTCGATTACCACGATAAATATTAAACGTTCAATTTTTGTTGGAGCGTTTCAACGTTGTCGTAACCTTTCACTGTTCACAGGCAAATTCCGGCATCCGCTTTCTGGTTGTTTCACGCAGCAATGTTTCCACACTTGCCCGCGGAGCGTTTAAGCGGACTCGCGCAGCGCGTTACCGCGTTTCCAGCCGATGACGCGAAATTCCGATACTTTGCGAGACGCTGGCGTTTTTCGTCTCGCTCGGAATAACGGGTAGTTACGTGCACGATGTTTCAGAAGGCTCCTGGTAACGGCGGTGATCGATGTTGACTTTAGATTTCCGTAGAAACCAAGGAAGAAAGATTCGTATTTCAACTAATTTATCTACGGTTTCAGATAATATCCCGTCGGATATTGTATTACATCATTAGTGCAACATTCGCCGACAAGAAATATCAATGTTTATTTAAGCTCACGTTGGTTTGGAACGTTGCGTAACGTGCAGGTCGAAACGAGCAGTGACGTTAAATTTCATTTGCATCGAATTCCGCGAAAATATGATTTTTACATCGACGAAATGTCGAGGAAGTATGCATTGCGACACCGAAACATTATCCAAGTATTTTGCCATAATCGACAATAATTTATATAAGTTATCGTATCAAAATAAATTACTTATTATCCAAACGTACATGTAGTCACAATTAGTTTCGATAGTCAACATTTTAATGTACTATTAATTGTGCTATTAATTTATGCATTAAGCAATAAATATCAAGTTTTAATTATTGATTTTATGAAGCTTCTCAGTACAAAAATTTAGAATACGCAAGAAAATATCAATTTCTCAATATAAAAGTTCAATGTAGGAATGATAATATCAATGTCCCACAATTGGTTCGGATAATCGAGGTTCCACCGTAACAATCGATGCATCAAATTTTACAGTTCACCGTGTTCCAATATTTTCGAGGACCAGCTATTCGCAAGCGAGCGAACGCTGCGAAGGTCCTCGTATTAAAAGAATTTAATATGTGAACGAAAATAGCAATTTCGTTTGCCGACGATCAGAGATTGTTTGCTCGCTCGTCGAATCTTGCGATTCGACGTCTTCGGAACAGGAGAAGGCGCAGCGAAAAGTGGGTAGGAAGTATCGACTCGATGCAGAACGCGGACTCGAGCGTTCGATGTAACCATTAAGCTTCATTTCCACTGACAGAAATGTGTCGCGGCTCGCCACGGAACACGAGTGTATTAATTCCCATTTGAGCTTCATTCAGCCGTCAGTTTTCATTTCCACGGGCCACGCTGGACCCGCGTTCCCCCCAAGTTGCTTAGAAACCGTTCCCTGCGAGCAACAATGTGTCTCGATGACGTTCAACGTCGGCGACGTCTTCTATCAGAAAACGTCGCTCCCTCTGCTAATAGAGTGGGACCTCGCTTATCCAAACTGATCGCGGGAACGTTCGGATAATAGATCGGATCACTGACCTTGAAATAAATATTTATTATATAAATGGATATTTAGCGCTGGATATTTATTATATAAATTATATTTATTATTCGCTACCACATTCATCAAAGGTGGACTGCGAATTTTATGCATTTATGACAAAAATTGACAAGCCTAATTCGAAACAGTGAAACACTGAAACAATTTCATAGTGTCGGTGTATTCCATTCATTTTATTGGAATAATTAAATAAATAAGGAAATATTTATGTGCCTTCTGTTTCTTAACCCCCTGCATTTGCTTCATAGTTGCAATAATTAGCATTATTTTTAAGAAGAAGAAAGACAATTTATATTTATTGTATGCCTGCATTTAGTTGAATGCTTAAATACTAATGACAAGAGAACAGAATTCTATTTTGACTTAAAAGAATAGAATAATATTCATACTTAACAGATTCTTTCTAGAAATCTCCATCACGTGTCAGACACTTTAAAGTATGACAAGAGGTTAATTGATATAATTATAATGTTGAATAAGTTTGTTTAAACAAAATGTAACTATTTGCGTCGAAAAAGAGAGCGTACACATTTCTGGCGATTTGAGTCGGCGACCCCTTCTGTAATCCTCGCCGAACGTTTGATCGTGGAAAATTCATTTCGAAGAGTTGAAACAACACGAACGGAGCGGTATTCTTAAAGTTCGGCGAAAGTTTCGCCAGTTCTTGGGGCATTGTTAGGGGAAGCCGGCGGCACGCGACGATTGGTAATTGAGACGAGATCGAATCCCGGGGATCCGCTCGAATTAGCAGGGCTCCCCCGATAACCGATCGTCGGCCGGCTTTCTCAATGGTTGGTTCTTGAAATTTTCATCGGGCGAAGTCACGTATAGAAGTCGCGACGGAATTTAATTATCAGAGGGCTGGGAAAGTTCGGTCCGAGTCCGGCGCGTTCGGCCGAAGTTTTCGAGACCGGCGACGTCGCGTCGCGCACTCGGAATGGCCCAGTTCGATACACATGTCAAAGTAAATGCAGGCCTTTCAGCTGCTTGTCTAATTAGGCGGGCTTTTTAGCCGGCGTTTGATTAGCCTGTAAATTGCGAGAGTCGCGCGGCCGCGCGAAAGGAAATTAGGAGGCGGCGCGACGCCAGTCGTCGATGCCGTGCGCTGCGAGATTATGAAAATCTTTCGATCCGAACGCGAGAATCGAAAGCTGTCTCGATTTAATCTGCCTGTCGAATTGTGCCGACGCTTCCGGTGGAATTTGGAACCTCGTTGCGACTGAAAAGTAAGTTTGATCGACTTTTATTCGTCGACATCGAGATAAAAGTGTATTTCCAATTTTTCTTTGTTACTTAACTAAATTAAGCGCTTATCAGATTCTATCAAATTGATTAAACCACGTTTTTTCTGATGGAAAGATCCTCGCAATTAAATAAGATCTCTTTCACTTCGGTTGACAATTTTTACCAATGTTACTTCGTCTTTCAAGATGGAAACATTCTCAAGAATCGCATGAAGTGCTTTTTTATTACACTGGCAATTTTTTTCCAGCACATTTCCCGTTTTCATGACATCAACACCCCCCGGGTTGAATAAACGGTTTTCCATTTAAGCAGAAGTTAAAGTTTCAACAAAAGTATTTTTCCACTGACGTTCCTTTCCCTGCAACATTTTTCTTCTCTCGCAATGAAAATACCCTCGAGATTAACAAAAGCGCCTTTCTATTTAATTGGCAATCTTTTTCTGCAGCTCCTCCCCTTCATCGCGATGAATACAATATGATCTGTTACAATTAAAGCAACATATTTTCTCCGATGCTCGCAAATTTTCCCATCACCGATAACGCTCGACAAACGTCTTTTTATCGAAAACTGTGCAGAAAAGTCCCAGAAAGTAAATATCAAATAATCGATTCTATGCAATATTTAAGAATCGGAAAAGCTGCTTTACTCTCGCAATCAGAAAAGCATTTTCTGTTAGAAAACGGCAATCTTTCTACCGCCAATGACACTGAGAACGAGTATTTTTTATCGCAAGATATTCGGCGTAAGTAAAAATAAAGAGACACGATATTCGAATGATTGAACACTGCGTCGAAGGCTCGATGAAAGTATTGCTGCCCTTCCGAATTCAGAAAACAGTTTTAGGGGGGTGCGATTAAACAGTTTTGCAACCTTGAGGAAAACGGTCGCGGTCCGAACGTTGGCCGGAAGGCGTTCAATCAACTTCCGGTGAATGTCGCCGCGTGGAAACCGCGGGCACGCTCGTTCCCGTCGCGTCGGCTCCCGAAACAATCGATACGGACGCGAGGGTTCGATTAAAACGAGCTTTCACGTGTGCCGGCGGAAAACGAGTTTTCCTCGTTGGCGAAAATCGGGCGGCGGCGTTCACCATGTTGCCGGGTCGAAAGCGGAGGATAGATCGAATCCCGTCGCTAACGACCGCCACAACGAAACAATGGATCGTGAAACGCTTTCGGTTTCCTGCGGGTTTTCGCCGGCTCGCTTTTCTCGGACGATTTCCTGCGAATTTTCGGGCCGCGTGCCACGTGTCGCGCAATTTTTTCTGCGACGAGATCGAACCTCCGCATCGCTGCTATACGGGGCTATCCACAACGCGGCTATATTATACGGCAACATTGCAAAGGCGCATTGTAGAGGGAAATTGCACAGCAAAATGATACAGCGATATTGTGGAGGAAAATTATACGGGAAAATTGTAAAAGAAAATCGTAAAGGAAAATTATACGGGAGAGTTCTACGGCAGGATTGTGAAGGAAAATTATACGGGAGAATTGTAAAGGGAAATTGTAAAGGAAAATTGTACAGTAAAAATGTACAGTAACATTGTACAGTAAAATAGTACAGTAAAATAGTACAGTAAAATAGTACAGTAAAATTGCAAAGGAAAATTACACGGTAAAATTGTAAAGGAAAATCATACGGTAAAATTGTAAAGGGAGATTACACAGAAAAATTGTAAAGGAAAATTATGCGGAAAGATGGTAAAGAAAAATTATACAGGGAAACTGTAAAGGGTGATTACACAGGAAAGTTGTACAAGGAAACAGAGGTCGAAATGTAGAATTGAAATTTATCGATTGCTCGCTTTAGTTTCGAGTCAGCAAGTAGAAACGGTCTACCACGATTGGACACGCCTCACGGCATTCAAACTGAGCGAACTCGTATTCATTTTCTTTCATTGTTCCACGAAGGTCTGCAAAAATGAAACAAAGATCTTTTTGGTAAACGGAAAATAACAACAGAGTTAATTTATACGAACGCGCACACCGCGTTGTATTTTACGAACGTACGGAAAATGCATAAATAGCCTGAAGCTGTTCGCAATGCACTCCGTTCGCACAAAGGGTTATCCTTGATATCTTTTACAGCGATGTCAAGTGACATGCAAGACTCGAAATGCGCATCACGATGCTAATAACATTCCGGGCAGCGAGTTACCAAAATCGGAGCAGTTTATTCGAGTGCGTATAAAAGGATGATAAAAATTCGATTTCCGAAATTCGCCGATAAAAGCCATAATCCCGCGAAATTGGTCCGCGTGATGGCGCGTGACCCGCCGCCGATAATTAAGTCTGTTTCCATTTAAATAAAGAAGCCGGGGGGTTTCGATGAATACATTATCGGGAACGTACGTGGACGGCCGTGCCGCTGGAAAACGAAGGCGACCGAGGTACCCGCTCCTGGAAAACACGCAGTATCCGCTTTCCATTTTTTCTGCCACTTGTCGCTTAATGAATATTCAGGAAATCGGGGACCGTGCGTTTTAATTCGTAAGTTAGCGGGAGCAGATCGAAGCAGCCCGACGCTCTCGCAGAATTAGCGAAGAGAGATTCCATTCGACCGATTCGATTTCATGCGATTTTCATATCCGACGGCGGTTTCTTGTTCTCCGAGACTCGTTCTTGCTCGTAGACGTTCGTTAACGACGGAGGATCTTCTACTAGGAAACAATGGGGCTATTAGCTAGCGTCAGATACACCGTCTCCTACTCGCGAATTTATGTTACTCCCCGAGATGGTTCCTAATTAAACTCCCCCTGGGAAAAGTGCGTTTTTCCGGGGCCCCGCCCCGGCGAACTTCTGTAACCACGTAATTCCCTGCACAACCGAATATTTCAATTTGCCCGCGGCGGAATCTAATTAACCGCCTCGGCCCGTCGAACGAATTAATCTTTGAGGCGGTAATTTTGCCAGCGCGTGGGCGCCGTGTGTCGCCTGACCTCTCATTCGCTGTCATATCTATGAAATTAACGCTTTATCCGCTGTCGTATCTATGATGTTAACGCTTTAGTCGCGTTAATCGTCCTCTGGTTGCTTTATACCACCTCCGGGATCAAAGACCAATTCTTTAAAGACAATATCAACTTTATCTTGTAGTATGTGACCTCAGAATAATTGTTTCTAGACAGGTAGGATTGTTTCTCAACCCTTGGACACTCTCCAGATGGAAATTTGTTAATTTCTTCTTACAAAATATAGTGCGAAATAGTAAATTCTTCTTTGTTCTACGATTCATTTAAATCACTGTGTTATAAATAATGTGTAATTTTGTTGTAACAATTGCTTTGATACAGCTCAGGCACTCAGGAGTCTATTGATAGATTTTAAAAAAATATAATGTTTAAAACTTGGTTATAATTTAGTAATAATTGTATTTACATAATATGAATTATATTTATAATTAATAATTATTAGAATATTATATGTATATATATATATATATTGTATTTGTAACTTGATTAATATAAACTACAACTAGATCCACTTAGATCATTACTATCAATTGATACATTTTCAAATTCACATTATCGAGATCATCGAACATCATCGACAGAATTTTAGTTTACATTTTATTATACCAACGAACAATTTTCAATTTTAACCTCGCGTTTTAAATCTTGAAAACGTTTATCTCCATTATCTAGGCTACTATCGTCCATGGTCGTGACCAAGTCCAGCAGGGAGGGGTTAACGTTGTATTGGTTTCTCGGGAACGGGGGTTGAAATTCTGCTAACAGTTCGATAACGATCGAGCTGGAAAAACGATCTACCGTTAAAAGAAATCGTGCACAGATCTGACCATCGCAATGGAATTGAAATTGTTCGTGATGAAACCGTGGCGACCCCTTATCCCCTGGAACCCACCCCTCGCTCGCCGCCGGAACCCGGCCTGTCCAGAATCAAGCCTAACTAACTGGCAACGAAAACGTGAAAGGACGTCGAACGTAGCGGAGCGACACGCGACACGGAGAAACGAAATGAAACTGCTGAGAGTCGAAAGGAGAAATTGCTCTTTTCAACCAATCAACCCTCTCTCGTCCCACCCCCTCGAGCGGCCGCTCTTTTTCCCTCGTTTCCTCTCGTTTCTTCGTGAGCTCGAATCAACGTGATTAATTACAATATCGCTTTTTCCCCCTTCTCTCTCTCTCTCCCTCTCTCTCTCTCTCTCTTTCCCCCTCCCTCGGTCGCCACTTTATTTTTTATTCCCACCCCCCGTCACACATTTTCGAAATTGCGACCCATTTCTAGCCATGAATTAGTGTGTTTTGTATTCTGGAAGCGAGGTCGTTAATTATACGAGCCAGCAGTATGTGTCGGTGTTTGGTCAGATGTGCAACAAATTTTTGAAGAATCTTTTAAATAGTTTTTGCAAGATTTTCTTTGCCGCGCCTTGCGATTAATTGATGTAACGTTTGCGAGAATTTTTGTCTGGTTACATGTCACTGGTTGTAATTAATGTGCAGTGAAATGTGTCACTATCGTTACCGATTTATTGTGACGATTTAATATGAAATTATTTATACACTATTACATGACATAACCTAAAATTCATTTTTATTCAGATTCTTCTCATGCTGTTTTTAAATTATCATGCGTGCTTTCAACGAGCTTTTACCCAAATTAGCACACTGACTGTCGCATCACTCATATTTAGGTAAAACAATTATTTCTTACCATTTAAAAATTACTTTTTACTCTAATCTATTATATCTTCCCAACTTTGTTAAGATCTGAAAAATGTGTGAACGTTGAAAAAGTAATTTCATAACTTCCCTCTGCAATTTCAATTTAATTAAACGACACGCTCGAATTTTATGAAATTTTATGAAATTTTTCGTTGACGTGAAAATCGAAGTGCTAAACAAACAGGGAACTTATTTATCTACCCGAGAGGTTCAGGAATATTGCAGCAACTGTCCGGACACAATCGCCAGCGACAATAAAAGAAGTTATCGAAAATGTTTCTAACCAACCACTGATCGAAATGGAAGCAGTATAAAACGAGCCGGGAGCTGGGTCTCATCGCGGAGTCATAAACTCGTATATTGTTCTTCCAGGTAAGCCAAAATGGCGTCCGCGGGCTCCGCGTCCTCGGATGTGGATTAACAGTTTTATCTTTGGGGATACAGACGGCGATAAATTTCATCAAGTGGACAGGAACGAAGGAGCGTCGGCGGTCGCGTTTTATCGGGCCCCTAAAAATATTTCCACATCGAAATACGGTCCTGGAAGTGGAGGAACGGCGCATTAAGCCGGCCGATCGACTGGCGAACGACCAAGCCCACGGTTATTACGCATCCCTTGTCCGATTCGACGAGGTAGCAGACCCGTAAAGTCCTCCGGCGAATTAATCATAAACTTGCTGAACAACAATTCTGGCTTGCGTCCGCAGCGGCCATTACTCGCGGCCAGAATCCCTCTATTCTACGATTGTTACGATTACGGGTCTCGTCAGAATTATATGCCGGAATTAAAATTAACAGCGTCGCCGTCGCTGACGGCCAGCAAATCTATCTCGGCGTTGAATTCGCCGGACGATTATTCCGCGCGCCGATCTGAATTCGCGCCGACGTACCTTCCGCGGATCGAAAATGCAATTGTCCCAAGGGCAGGAGTCCCTTACAGGCCCTGAAATTAATTAATGTCGATCCGCGATTCTCGTTTTCCGCGATCCGTTTTATAAAAACCGAAATCGGGGGAAAAATATGGCGCGCGTTAACGCGTCGACGTGCTCCGGCACATCGAAAACGGTTATATTTTCATTTGGAATGTCCCCGGCAGCTCGCCGAATTAATTAGAATTTGAAAGGGCGATGCCGATTCCGGTGGATCGTGTCGCGAAATCGGAAATCAACGGGATCGCTTCGGCCAAGGAAATATTGATGCTCCGCGCCGTCGCGTCGTCGCGAATCGGTACGAACGATTAATTGTATAGGTTCAAAGGATCCCTTGCAGCTCCACTAAATTAATCAGAATTTTAAATGTCGTTCCCCATGAAGTGGCTCGCGAAATCTGCGGGGAAATTTGTTTCGCCGGGAAACGTTTTTCGACAGGGACAAATTGAATATGCGATCGTTGGGAACGTCATGGACGCAGAAAAATCCGCGGTTCGATAATAACAATAATTGGCCATTGCGGCGGGCTCGCGACGACGGAGAAAAACACGCGGGCTCGTAAATTAATAAAATGCTGGTCAAACATATTCGCGAAATGTACAGAAAATTGTCACGGAACCCTGGCGGGCCAGGGGACACGTTCTGCGGGCGGAGAGTCGCTTGATTAATTGATTGATCTCGCCGGAGGCACCGATGCTCAACATCTGGAATTTTTCCTGATGCACTTGTTCGACGATATTCAACGCGGTGAAATGAAAATTGGAAACTTTCGGCTCGTGACAGTTTTATCGGCGGGGTGATACCGGGGCACCTGGGGAGCAACGAGAGGCCGGCTCTCGACGATCTTGAGCAGTCATTAGCTTCTGCTCTGCCTATAAACGTCAAATATTATTCCGCCGACGGGCGCTAATGTCAGCGCAAATTGAACCGCGAAGGTTCTGTAATTGAATCGATGCACCTTGCCAGCAATCGGAAATCCATATTACAATTTCTATATATCAATGAATCGTCCATTTCTAGTATTAATTATTCATATTTATTAAGATTTTCGATTAACAACCTTCGCGAATTCAACGGTGACTATTCCTGTCGCCTAATGAGAAATTTGCAATCCAAGATGGCGGCCAGGAATTTAAAATTGGGACAAGCTCGCCGCGATTCCCGCTGTTCATTTTTCGTAGACTGTTTTCCAAGAGCCAATTAAATTATATTTAAAATGTCGCCGCTTGACGTACATCAGCTTTCATTAACATTTGTTCGTCACGGCCTAATTAATTCACCGTGAGTCCACGCGGATCCATCGGTCGGAATTTAACGAGGAGAGGAGAAACAACGCTTTTATAGCGGCAATATGCGACACATTTTTCGATCATCGAGACGAGCGTTTCTAAGACAACGCGAAATGATATTAAATCGGGACTCCCGGAGCGTGAGAAAGAATGAAGAAATGGAAATTACGATGAAAGCTAGCTTATGGAGGTCTCATTACATTAACTCAGCCACGTCCTTGGAATTTTCTTCGACTCATTTACATTTTACTAGCTGCTCCGCGTAGTTCCATGACTTAGTTCTCGATACGTTGAAAAAATGCTTTTACGCGTTCGCATAATGTCGGAGAACTGAACTATTTTTTCTTAAAAAGAATAGAAATTTCAGATTTAATCGATAATCATTATTTCCACTGAGCATTTTAATACAAAATATATAATATATAAATTTTAAGATCGGATTAATATAAATCGTTTTTGCTGAACATTCGAATAGGAACCATGCAGTGAAAAAGCTGTTGTCCTTCTTCCAAAACTACATCAAATAATTTTAAGATTAGATCAATAGAAATGGTTTTTATCAAACATTTTGATCTAAATCGTAAACTTAATTTTACGATAGTATTCTAATTTTGTTAAAAAATGATTTTGTACATTAGAAAAATGTATAAAATGTTTCCTTTTTCCCAAGTACATTAAGATTCGATTAAGAAAAATAGTTTCCATCGGGCATTTGACTCGACACCATGAATTGAACGAGTTTTCTATTCAATAGCTCCGAGGAACGACTAAGGTTCGATTCTGTTAATATCCAACAGTGCGATCGATCGCGGACAGTGTAAAAATCAGCAAGAAATTGGGTAGGAAGGATCGATCGCTCGATTTCATCCATCGTCGTGGTGGAAACAGCTCCAGAAGAGAGCAAAATACGTCGTCCCGTGGAAAGTTCGTTTCTGCCAGGCAGATATTCGTTCAACTCCGATGGTATTGTTCCCCGTCGGGTGAAACTCATCTCTCACCCCCACCTTCACCCCGTAGCTCACAACTGCAATGTCAAATTGCACAATATTCATCGAAGTTTCTCCCTCTCCCACCCTCCCTCTCTCTCTCGCCTCTCTCTCTCTCTCTCTCTCTCTCTCTGTCTCTCTCTATCTATCTCTCTCTCCCCCTCTCTCTCTCTCTCTCTCTCTCTCTCTCTCTATCTCTCTATCTATCTATCTATCTATCTATCTATCTATCTATCTATCTATCCATCTATCTGTCTACCAATCTATATATCTATCTATCTATATACCTGTCTATCTATCTATATCTCTCTCTCGCTCTCTATCTTTCCCCATCTTCCTCTCTCAGATTACTTCGAATCGCTTAAACTTTCGGAGTCCGGATTATTTAATCGACTGGAGAAAACAGCGGCTGGCAAGAAATCACGAATTTTAAGGCGACTCTTTATCGAGCGGCGAACGGGACTTAAGGGTGGCGAGAGAGAAGATATCGAGTTTAATTATCCCCACGGTTCGACGCTGTCGAACTTTCGCAAACTGAATCGCACCCTCCCCCTGCCCCCAGGCCGGCGGAAATTTTCTATTGACTCGGCCTCCGGAGAAATATGAAAGTGCAGCACCCGGACGCGTTATGCTGGTGACTATGGCATCGGTCGCGTGACGCCTACCACGCGTAATTGATTTCTTTGCCAGCCTCGACGACGTGTAACACGTCGCGTCGTCTCGGCGAGTGCTTCGAAAGGCAGAAAAACGTCGTCGAAAAATGCTCGAATATCTTACGCTGGAATCAATCGAAGCGAAAAAAGGTTGAGGGAAAGATAATTTTTGAAAGAAATGATTTTTAACGGAAGATCGTTCAGTTTTGTCTATACACTTGTGAGGAAAATTGGGTTAAACGTTAACATAGATATATTATTCCTGTGTGGAATTATATTTGTTATCGTCAGCGATTGATATTTCAGTAAAATGACTCGCGCACTTGATAACAGACCTTTCGAATGAAATTGCAGCGCAGAAATTGTCGTATCGGACGCGCCGTCGCCTTTTATTATAATGTTTATTTATCGTGCATTTATATTAGCCTGCGGTTTTACGTGCAATTTGGAGGGATGAATGTAAAAGTTCTCTGCGAGCAAGGTTGAATCACCGAACATACAGGGCGTCTCTGAAGTACTAGCACTCAAAAAGAGAAAATTGAAACGTGTTCAAAATTTTCAGTGAATCGGAAATCAAAATTTTCAGTGAATCGAAAATCAAAATTTCTCTGCTACTTATAAATAAATCGCGGATTTTACGTAAAATTTGAATACGTTTAATACGAATATATTGGAAGAACTTGAGACTGCTGTTGCACTATCGTTGACTCGATAAAACCATCCAAACGTGACATAATTTGATTTCGCATAAACATCCGAACTTTTCCAAGTAGAATAGACAGCCAATAGTCAGACAACGTTGTCCTTTCTTCGCGAAAGAGAATTCCATTCGATCCACTACTCAACTAAACATATACATACAGAAGAAACATAAATATCCTCCGTCCCTCAGAGAATGCATAAAGTGAAAAATCATCCCCACAGAGCAGAAGCTGAAACAGTTCCAAAACCAAGAAGCCGTTCACAAACAAACCGAGTCGCAAATCAACGGGAAAATGCCTAGCCACAAATATCGCGAAGATCCACGAATGTACCACCAGAGACACCTTGTATCCTTCGCGCACCCTCTGCGAACTCACTCGGCGATTAATCACCGCGTTCGTCGGTTTCAGGATGATCGGTTGTTTCGATCGATTCCGAGCTCATAGATCGTCGATCGCGAGTCAAGTCGGCACTGGCACGAGTCACGCGGTCCGTCAAAACAAGCCGAGCACCGTAAAACCGCCGAGCTTGCGATCTATGGATCGTACCTTGAGATCCTGGCAGGACACACCGAGCGAGGACATCGAACGCGTACGATCCACCTGGCTTCCTCCGCCCTCTCCTGCTCTCTCTATCTCTCTCTCTCTCTCTCTTTCTTTTTCTGCCTCCCTCTCCTGCTCTCTTCTGTCTCTCTTTCTCTGACAGTAAACTGTTTTCCCTCGGTCGGCGACGAAACGGAGGGTTGGCGAGCTTGCGAGCTTGCGGTGGCACGTGAACACCACGGCCGAGTGGCGCGACTGAACTCGGCTGAACCGTGTCGGAGCTTGACTCCGGTTGAAGCTTTCGGGCCGGCGCTCTCTCGACCGACCGTCGGTGGCACCGTCCGGGAGGCAGTGGGGTCGGGGGTGGTGCCGAAGGGTTGGGAAGGGGCTCGGAGGACGAGCGGGTGTGGATCTGGTAGGGGGCAGGCGGGAGGAGACGCGGAAAGGGTTGAGGAAAGAGGAAACACGACGGAAGACCCGGAACGCAAGGGTTGAAGAATATCTGAGACGGTCGGCTGTCAGGGGGTGGGTGTCGTGGCAGCCAGAAATGTGGGATTGATGCGGGAGAGGGTAAGCGAGGGCTCGGGAAATGGCCAGGAAAGCATTGCAAATTTTGAGGAGATAGTACCAGTGGTTGAAGAGCTGGAATTGGAGAAGAGAGTGAGGAAATAATATTATCTTACGAGGGGGCGAGGGAAAATACATGGCGGAATAATGTTCTATTATCTATGGGGCGGTAAAACATGAAAGCTTGTGGTGCTTTATAGAAATCGCAGACTAAATTTATTCAGATCGTTCTGATTTTTATGATAATTAGTCTTTGGATATTTGTGTAAAATAAAAATTATCGTCAATTTAAAAATCCAGTCGATTAGATATTTCTTTCTTTAACAATTTCAAGGCGTTGAAAGTAATACATAGACGTCTCGAAATACATTTTGATATTTTCATTGTTTTAAATTTCACCTGCCCATTCATAAATCCATAAAATCTACAGTCTAATAATATGCATGTTTCAATCAGTAATTCAATCATTTCCTCATTTCGTCCAGCACAGTACGTTTACTACGAAAGACAGGAAATAATAAAACAATTACAAGAGAGAAAGTGCAAAATAATTTTTCAAACTACAAGGGGGTACATAATAATTTTTCGAGCTGTAAGGGAGTACAAAATATTTTAAAAGGGACGAATGTGTAAAGAAAATTACCCTTCCTGGACAATTAAAGAATACTTGAGAAGTTAAATGTGAGACAATAAGGGGTCGAAGACCAGGAGAGAAGGGGTTGCAAATCTAAAGGATCCGAAAAGTGTGAACGGGTGAAGAAGTTGGAGATAATATATTCTTACAAAGGTAAACTGGAAAATCGAAAGGGTTCGAGAACGTTTTAGAAGGGGTGGAATGGGAGTTACGAATCGGAGAATATCGCCAGGGGTGCGGAGAACTGTGGACAGGATCGAAGCAGGAGACAAGAGTCGCGGAGAAAACCGGGGATCGAGGAATTCAGGGGGATTGAAATTTTGTAGCCTGGGGAAGTTTGAAGGGGTTGAAACGTTGGAAGGTCTTCAGGATAGGAGGGAACAGTGGAGGAATAAGATATTCTAGGGAAAGTTGCAGAAAGAAGACACGAAACTCCGTAAGTTTAAAGGATCGGAATTCAAAGGGATGAAAGAAACTAAGGGATTGAGGATTGAGAAATTTACTGGAACTGAAGATTTCGAGGACTTGAGAAGTTTCGAAATGCCATAGGGGATGAATGCCGAAAAAATAATAAAATGATATAGTCCTTCGACTAAAGTTGTAAAAAATGGGCATAAACGAACGAAATCGGAAATAAGGGTTGCAGAATTTTCAGAAAGAAGCGTTACAGAACTGGTGTCGCCGGAAGCGCAGTTCGAATTGCTGCAGCTGGATGAAGAAAGGGGACTTTTTGAAGAAGTGAGATAAGGGTGGGAAGTCGAAAAAACTCGGCGTGGTGGTAAGAAGAAAAAATAAGGGAAGAGTAATATCAAAATCCCTTATTGGGTTGCAAAGGGTGGTCGTCGTAAAAATGTCACGAGGAACATAAACAAGAGCGGACAAGATTGATGCAGCAGAAGATGGTGGAATTATAAAGAAGAGGAGCAGGGGGTTGAAAAATCTGGCGGTGTTAGAAATAAGAGGATATAACAGGAAGGAAGTATGACGGACGAGTGGGAACACGAAAAAGGTGCTAGAGCAGTTGAAAGGTGACTAAGGTAGCAGGGGTGGATGAGGGTTGCGGAGAAATGCAAAAGAGATTGATGGGGCTGAAGGGAGTGGACTTGCAGAAACGGAGGAAACGGGGGTGGAAAAATTTTCAAGGATCGAGAAACTTGGAAAATATAGCAGAACGTATTAAAAATAGTAGCATGTTTTTATACGGGGGTTGCAAACAGAAAATATGGCAGTAGAACGTGGGAAGGGTTGGAAAATATCGGAGGGTGGTACGGGGCGTACGGGTGAGAGAATGTCGCTAAGGGTCGCGAAGAAGTGCTGACAAGATTGATGCGGCAGGAACGGACATGAAATTATAGGGAACGAGAATGGGGGTGGGGGGTGGAAAATTTGCGAGGATGAAGCGAAGGGAGCGTAAGGAAAGTCTAACACGTTTTTACGCGGATTACAAGCGGGAGATGTAACGGAAGAATAAAAACACGGAGTGGGTGAACGACCGGAAGCCGGGGTAAAAAATTGGGGTGAAACGTTGTCACGGCGGGAATGAAAGCGGCGGAACTGCAGAGAAGAAAAATATCGAGAGTGAACTTTAAGGCAGTTGAGACAAAATAGTGCAAGAGTGTTTCGAGGGTTGCGAAAATATGACGGAGGAGGTAGAATTCGAGAGGGTTGGAAAGAGCTCGAATAAGAAATAGAGCTGAAGCCGCGCGAAAAGAAACGCAGACAAGATTGATGCGACGGAAATGAAGATAGCGGCGCCGGGGTTGGAGGGGATGTTAGGGGGTAAATATAGTAGCAAAAGAATAACGCGTTTTCAAGGGCCCGCGGAACTATAATATTTGCGGACAGGAATCTACGGATGCCTTTACCGAGAAAACAATTCTTATTCGCCGGCTGGAACTTTAATGAAAGGGGAAGAAATAATATCGAGGGGAAATGAAGAGCTTCAAAGGCGGCAGGTTGTAGTAGGAAATAATAAAAAGGTATGATTGCCTTCTCGCATTGCCAAACAAACATCGACACGATTACAATGTTTCTCCATTGTCTGACAGACTTTCCCTAGCTACAGACATACACTTGTCGACAAAAGTGAAGAAACCTTTCATACCGTTTCAATATAATTTGATACTTCAATAAATATTCGCCTTACTGAAATAAAGGTACATATTAC
>CM052157.1:7281600-7301837 GCA_028455555.1 Augochlorella aurata | reverse complement strand
CTGAAAAATTGCTCTTCCCTCAGCCGGATAGAATGCCGTTGGAAAAAATGATGCTTCAAGCGGAAAAATTGTCGCGAGAGACGACGCTCGAAAATGATTCGTCTATCGAAAGATTAACAGGTCGGAATTGTTTCGGTATCTTGCTGGGCGTTTGTTTTTCTCGCTCGAGAATTCCATTCAAGTTTCCGGTGATCTAATGCGGCACTCCAGCACAAGAAGAGAGCGTTTCCAAGTTTCCGGTGGTCGGCGTTGACGACGAGGTCTTGGAGGCCATTTGCTAACGTTCTAAAGATGTCGCGGCCAAGAAACAACCCCCCGTGTCCGCGTATTAATTCATTTCGAAATAAGCGACGTGGTTTTATCCTGTTTCCACTATTTTCCCATCTCGACTTACCTGTCCTCTTTTTAATTAAAAAACCGCGCGAGTTTTTAATTGAAAGCGCGTATTCATCGACACGTCGGGTAAGGGTAGTTAGGGAGGGGGAGAGATGTCTTGTGATTTTCCAAGCACGGCGGCCGAAGAAAACTCGGACGGGAAAACAAGAAGGAAAGCGGCGGAGCGTCCTTTGAAAGCGCATAATTTAAACGCTGCTGAATATTCCGGAAGTTGCGGGTTCAATATATAATGTAGATCCACGGACACTCTCTGCGAGGTCCCTTAAATATTCCATCCTTCGCGTTAGACGATCTGCATAAAGATATAATACCGCGGCTCCATAGAATAACGGTGTCCCGATCGAAATTATTTTTCGCTTCTTCGGCTTGGGAAATACGTTGGCCGGCGGGCACGGAGAGAACGAGGCTTTCCAATGGATTTCCGTCGGTCGGAGAAGCAATAAGTCTGATCACGATGTATAGTTGACTTTCCGCTTTATTTTCTGTTTTATTGAATAAATAAATCGTGCCGGTAGAACGCTTCTCGTTTCGATTAATCAGGCTCGGTGTCGCCGGGACGCTGTATTTCGTCGAGAAAAAATGGTCCCGCATTCACATTTGAAATTCCGCGTGCGAGACATGCGCGTCATTAGCGGCCTGTGCCGTTCGTGTTTGTTAAAATGGTAACCCGTAGTATTTCCCTTAGTAATTCTTTAAAAACTGCATGGGGCGCATGTGTCCCATTAGCGGTGAAAAGGTTAAACACATGTGCATACATTAACATGTGTACTGGCTTGTAGAAAGGGACGGCAATCTCGGTTCAGATTGTTGCGAAGTAACGCGCAGAATAGAACGTTCGCGTAGAACACAGCAAACGGTGCTGGTTCACGAGAAAAGGGCAAAGTGGGTTCATACGTTTCCGGATCAACGTGTGAGATCAAATATTTCACGTACAATCGAAATCATAAAACATTGTTTCTTTCCAGATAACATTTTTCTCAACAATTCTTTTATTACGTTATACAAATTTCATTCCATTAAATTACGACGTTCGTGTTTATTTGAGGATTTATTAATAATAAAAAGCCTTTGTATTCGATTCACTATTGAATTAGAATTTAATTTATATTTGACTGGAATTTTATTGCCTGCGATTTTACTGCCTGCAGATTTATTTCCTGCGATATTAATTGCAGGAAAAGTGCACGATTCGATGGTGATAGTAAAATTACTATCGCGATGTCAGTGATCTGATCAAAGGCTGGCGCATTCTATTATGCTTCCAATCTTCTGACCACATTAAATATCTTATCAACAATCAAAAAATTACAAGGAACTAGTAGCTAAGTCGTGCTGGTCTGATCAATAGCAGGAATATTCTACTTAAATTGTATTATAAATCCGTTTTCTAAAATCGACAAAATGATGTAATATTTTTCTTTTATGGTAAATGATCTCCATAATGTACATTCTGTCAAGACTAAGAATATCAAATATCAGTTTTAAAAAATACATTTTTTCAAACGTAGAATAAAATCAAAACCGCTTCGAGATCACAACGAATTTCTGTTTAAGATTTTATAAGATCTAAACGATTCACGCAGTTCGTAAATACCAAAGTTCAATTTTAATGTGTCTGTGGGGTTAAAGGGCACCGTGGTCGCGAGAAGTCCATGGATTCTTGAACTCGGGAAAGTGTGACACGAGGAACGCCGTCGGAAGGGTGGGAAACGAAGGGGTGAAGAGCACCAGAAGGGTAGGGATCAGGACTTCGCCGAGCATCGGCCAGAGGGCGTTGGATATCCAACAACATGGCCGTCTAACACCGACACCCCGTGCAAGTCTTCGCGAAGCTGACCAGCCGGATTTCAAGGAAGCAAGAACACCGCGTCACCGAGGCGACCGGAAACAACAAATTCCGTGAGTAACCGCATTATTCCAACTATAATATCGGCCCGCGGTCCTCCCACCGTCGTGCCAAGCTCCGCCGAAAAAAAATCTCCGCGATCTGCGTGCTTTGTCCGGCGAAGGAAAACGCACCCTTCTCGCGTGTGTCTCTACGCCGCCTCGCGCGCTGGTGTTCGTTCACATTGCCGATCAATAGAGCCGATGGCTGGCGACAGCCTCGATCGGATCCTCTGTTTCCGAACTCTCGATCGATCAGCTGCTGCCTCGCCATTCACGCCGACCACCATTCCGTTTTTACTTTTTGCTCCGCGGACCCTCGACAGTCTCCGAGGATTTGGTTCGCGTCGCGTATAAATAGCACGTAATTTCACGCAACAGTGTCAGTGACATGTTAGTCACCCTCTCGTCGGCGCTCGTGTTTACCGTGCGAACGACGACGTCGAGGCGAGCGCGGGACGACGTTCGGCGAATATTATTTTTCAATCGTCCCGGGAACACGGGCGACGGATATTTAACTTCTCTCTGTTTGGCTTTCATTATTTTGCCCGCGCTAGAGCACTTCTCCTCGCACGCGTGGGCTTCTAGAACTCAACCTTGGGACACTCTGGCGTTGTCCTTCGCGATTTCGAAAAATTCCGCGACCTTCGTTTCATCTACCAAGAGTCCTCGAAATTGTTGAATCATTCTGGCGTAGCAGTTTCGTTTATGAAAGAGTAGTTGGTCCTTTGAGATTTGTATTTGGTACAGTATAATTATTAAGCCTATTAGCCTATTATCAGTCTGTGAAGAATCTCTATACTGTGCTTATATCGATTTCTATTAGATTGGGTTTATATTAAATCTCCGTAGAGTAATTTAAAACTTGAGTTCTCCATTGATTTCTTCTAAATCGAAGTAAAACTCGATTCTTCTGTTATCAAAGGAATGAAAGTAAATGATGACATAAATAAAGTCTAGGAATGAAAATATATAGTGACATAAATGAAGTCTAGGAATAAATAGCGACATAAATGAAGCAAATAGTGACACAAATGGAGGCAATGATTAAAATTCAGTGGAGGCATAAATTGAGACAAGATTCTATTCGATTCTATGTAGTTCTTGGAACGAATTCGCCAAATTTCCGACGATGTTTTACAACGTCGACTGTGTACTTGGCCGTCACGTGAAATTCCGCAGTCAGCTGTGACTCATAGCCGAGCCAGACTGGCTCCGCAATTTTCCGGATTGATTATCGATCAGCCCCATCGTCTTTTTCGACACCAGTCGTACAATAAACAATTTAACAATCCATCAGGAGTACAGACGGACCTTGGGTTTCGGTGACACGTGCTCGTGTTCCGTCTGTCATCGAGCCCCTCGTTTTAGACGTGGACCCACCCCCGCCCCTCTAGCAAACGTTTCTGCGTCGTTGACTGTTTTCCCCGCTCTGGATCGAAGGGAGACGAGTGAAAGGCTCGGTAATTCCACGTGAAAACACGGCGATACCTTCATCCCAAAAGGTTGGCCAGAATCAAAAATAAAATTATTAATTTTACACAATTGATTACAAATAAAAGTCGGCGCTCTTATGATTTCGAAATTGTTGAATTTGAATAGGAAGAATGTCAAATTTAATATCAATAGTTTTACGATATTTCGATATAATTATGTAATTGGGATATCAAATTTAATATGACGAATTTATTAATATCCAAACATTTTTCCTTTAATTTTAATCACTTGGAATTACGAAAAGCGTCTTTTAACTGTTTCAGCCGAGGCTACAACGGAAATTTAAACAATGCGATTTAAAAAAACTAGATCTGGTCCAATTTGAAAAATGTCATTCCTTTTTAATAAAAATTGCACTTCGATCAAATTTTTGGGAAAAAATAATTACAAGGAAATACATTGCAAGTCGCAATTTCAAAAAATTTAAGTTAATGCATTAATCGAACTATATGATTTACCTATTTATCAGAAGAAAAGATCGTGGAAAAAAGTTCTATACACCCGACAATATTATGCAATTCGAAACGCCGCCAACACAACGCGATGCGAACTATAAGCGACAATATTTCTGAAGTGGAAACATGTGACACGCGGTGCTCTTCCTCGCGAGCCGAGAAATATCCGGGATTCTTCCGAGAGCAACGCGATACATAATTTATGCTCGCAATTAGCCGTAGGAGCAGGTGACGCCTGAGGTTTGACGCGGCATTAATTTCGCAGCTAATTTGAAGGTACTGTGCGTTCAATTAGAAGGACTAAACTGATTGCCGCGCGTGACCCACTTCGGCTCCTTGCACGTGTTGCACGTGTAAACGGAAGATCCTCGCGACGGCCTGGCTTATTTTTCCGCCGCATCAGCGCCGCGGCTAAGACTCGATTAATTAAACGAATTTGCTACGACTTCGAGTTCGGCCGCGTGCCACGTGGGAGTTTATTGGCTCGGCGAGCGACGTACGCGCGGGATCGATCGGATATATTTTAGCGCGTTCGTGTCTCTAATTTTCAGGGAGTTCCCCGATCGTGTTTTCGATTCCAGCAACGGCGAACAATTTCTAAGTAGCACGGCTCGATATTAAATCGATCGGGCGACGTCGCCGTTGCTCGCTCAAAGGAACGCGTTTTGCGTGCTCGCCAGTCACGTTTGACATTTCACGCGATTGTCCGTGGAGAGGGGGGAGGAGGAGGGTCTGCTGCGGAACGTGCTTTGACAAAGCAACCAGGATTTACTCTCGGCGTGCCAGCGCATATATCAACAGGTGCATTAAAAAGTTTGCACGCGGCCCAATAAACACCTCCTATAAATTACGATCTGATCTCTTACACCGGGAAGCCGGATCTAACTCTCGTTTTCTATTAACGGGGGCGAATCGTTTCCGCGGACGGTCCGAGAATTAAACAATTACCGGCGAAATAGATCAAACTAGATCTCGCCTGATCAAAGGCGGCCGCGTTCTACTTAGCTCGTCGTTTATTTCTCGTTGCTTACGATACCAACCGCAGCGTATAGGTATGTAATTTAGTGATAGAGGAATTTACCATGGAAATGGTCCGATCAAAGGCAGGTAGATTCTACTGGGTTCGCAATTTATGTCCTCGTTAAATCTTTAGTAATATACTGACTCCGAATCCAATTCGATGTTAACAGAGTTACAGGGTCAAAGGCGAACGTATTATTCTTGGTTCCTGATTTGTTTTCCGTTCAACGATTCGACGATAATGGAATTAGTATTGGAATAGCATAAGCCCGGGGACAGAGATAATCTATTAAAGTTGCGAAAAGATATTTATTCGATTTTAGTAAATTTGAAGGCCATTTGCTCGGCCTTTGTGATCCAGACGCTACATTAATTAGACAGAGAAAGAATTTATATGTAATAATTTCTTTTCTAAACTGCGTTTACACTCGTCTAATTAATAATTGTATTAATCTACTGCCTTAATCCACAAGCAAATCAGTGGTATGTCGCATAAAATATTAGTCTGAATTCTTGGTTACGCTTTCCTTCTAGTCTTTAATTATATCAGTACCATGTCTGACCAGTGGACGTCTCATTCTACTAGCATCGTAGATTCTTTCACCGAAAGTATACGAAATGTTTTCAACAAACTGAATAATTTCTTCGCCTCTCCCGCACCCGTCCTGGTCTACTTTCGAATTCACAGCTACCGTGTAAAGTGCATTTTCAAGTGGAACATCTCTGACAAAAGCGCAGAATCTTGTTATTTTCGCTGGCACTGTCCTCGAAGGAAATAATTAACGAAACGTGCTAACCATAATTCCAAGAAATACAGGACGGATCAAGAGAGATTCTCGCGAGCAGATACGACTGCACTCGCGTGTAAATTAAAGGAGTCACGTGCCAAGATTCCTTCGATTTCAAAGGTCGAGGAAATTCGATCAGGGGAAGCCGCCATCCGGTGATTTTACCGAGCAATTTCAGCCTCGGTCTACACAGGAGGCTAAAACGCGCGAGCAAGAAAGGGAGTGGCTGGCATCCGAGACGGGTCAGAAGTTTGTTTGGCGGTTTAGGATTACTCATCGACGCGAATCCGAGCCGAATACTATCAAGATTGATGCCGTAGCCTCGAACTTGTTTCGCCGGGGAGGGTGGAAGCTATATTCGGCTCGGCGGCAGCGGTCTCGCCCAAATTTTCGGGCCCGAGCTTGTGTCAGCGAAATATCGGGTATCAATGGGACCCGACCCGGCCCGTCGCGACGAGCACGCTCGCAGCGAGGACGTCGCGTTATTTTTCATGCGGCGGAACAAGACCGCCGCGACCTAAATCGTTTTTCAAGTGACTCGACCGTTCGCGGAACACTTTTTTTCCACGACCCGATATTTATAGACCGTCCTTCCGATTCGCGCGATCCACGTTTCGCCGGGAAATGTCTGCGGAGCTATCCGCGGTATTTATCTTGCCGCGTTTTGCTATGAAAACCGCCGACGAAACTTCCTGGTCCTGCCCTCTTTCCGAGGGAAATTAGTTCTCGCCGACGAACTCTTCGAAACCTTAGCACTTCGGAGAAACAGAAAGGTGAACTTCGACAATTTTTCTTCAGAGGAGAATTATTTTTTAGCGATAAATTGCTATATAAATTGTACTAGTACACTTCTCTAGCCATTTTGAACGTTGCATTCGAAAATCATTTCTTTAAGAAAGCCTAAGAACATTACAGAGTCGGTATAATGAGCTTCGACAATTTACTTCCCAAGACGAATTATTTTTTTTCTGTAATCTGTTATGCAGATGTTAAAGAAAACACAATTCTCTGTTAATTTTTAAAATTGAAAAATCATCTCACATCTTGCTTCTAAAAGATGACTTTTCATCCATAGACAGTTACGCAAAGCTTAAACTGTGTACTTCGATCTATATCTTCAGAGAGTTTCATCGAGAAATGAATAAAATTAAGCACACATCAATTTTTTAAAAATTGTATCTACTAGAAGCATCGCTTCAGTGTACGTTCATTAACATGCTCCATTTCGTAAACTCTGTAGCACTGTCGAGCGAAATTATTTTTGCAAGTTCAGCCCTCCTCGTTTAATTACACGATACCCGGAACAGAGAAGAAAAACTATCAATTTCGCAGCACGGAGACAATGGTTCGCTGCGGAATAGATCGCTAAATGAATTTCGAATGGCAACAGCGCGCTGTCTCCCTGGATCAATTTCCCGAGGAAACAAGGGACGTCGCGGCGAGCTATTTTTCATGCAGCGGCAGTCGCCGCGGAGATTGTAGATAGCAACAGGGGAAACGTAAGTAGTACAAGTCACGGATAAATCGGACGCCGGCCAAACTCCCGAGGCAGGGCTTCCATCTGGCCAATTTCCCGGTAACAGAGTTAATTACGTGTACCCAGAAAGTTTCGCCGTTCTCGCCGGCGTGCACCGTTAACGATCATTTTTCTTGATCGCCTGCTATCAGCCGGCATCAGCTTCAAAAACAGAACGATTGCTCTCGGCGCTCTCGTCCTGACAGGAATTCCCTCGCCTTCCATAAAACTTGCCATCGCCGGTTCCCGTCGAGGCGCTCGATCCTCTTTATCGCTCGTTCGACGTCGCTCGTATTTATTACGGACCTCTGCACCCTCCTCGACCGAACCCTCCCTTCAACACCCCTCGAGAAAATCGCGGCCATTTCTCAGCCGCTTCTGACCTATCCGCGCGCGTTTTTGCACGAGCTCCGCCGGTGGCTCGCACGCGAACGCTGACAAGCTGCTCGACACCCCTAGGCCTGATCAGGTTACTTTTTACGGTCCTAATGGCGGATGAAAGGGTGAACAGCTGCGAACGAGCGGGAACGGCTGGAGGGAAATTATGGTGGCAGGGTGCTGGGAAACGGCAGGCTGGACAGCAGAATTTTTAGTGGATACAACGGTCTGACCGGGGCTGGGAAATTCCACTTGTTATTAACATTCGCGATTTTGCGTCAAGTTACAACCTTTGATTATATTTTTATTAAATAGTTTACTCAATTGTGTTACTGATAATGAATATTATTAACCCGTTGATTTTCACTATAATTGTAGATCCGCATTTTAATTGCAATTTTAAGGGTGTAACGTTTGATATTATTAATAGGTCGCAGATCTTCGTGCAAAATAAAATTCGTCGAGGCTCATTGTTCAGCAGCTGAATGCGATTCTTTTTCTGTAACATTGAAAATTCTATTTGAAAGGACCGGTTAAAAATTTCGCTGGCTGCGAGCGCAACGCCGCTCCCAAGTGCAGTCCGCGTCTTTTATTAGCACGGCCGCGGGTTACGTATATCGGGTGGCCAGAATATACCGACACAATGAATCCCATATCAAAAGGTCCTTTCATTAAAGAAACTCGAAACCTCTTAAGACGCTCATTGTCGAGCCTCACTTGTGAACATCTTTCGTGGCGTCGGTATTCCTGCATTCATTTTCAGCCAAGTATTCCTGCCATAGTTTCTCAACCTATTTGCAACCATCTTTCTAACATTCGCTTATCCGGCGATTCCTTCGGCAAACGATTTCTATCAGAACAATTTCCGGAAAAAAAGGAAGAGGCTGGCCCATCTATCTTTTACTCAAAATTGCTAGAAAAAGAGAAACGTTTGATACTTTTGAAAGTGGTTTGCTTCGTTGAAAAGACTAAACCTACTTAATTACGAGAAATCGAATTATTTTCGGAGATCGACCATTTTATAATGTTCGACGGATATTTTTTGGGGCGGTGATGCTTCGCGGAGCGAAATCGAGCCGGCCGAATTACCGAAGAGTCGTGGAGAATTTTCAGCGGACCCGTCAGCGAAATTTATTCGGGCTCCTCCTTTACCACGCCACGGTTTCTATTTGATATTTGACGGTGCAAACTTTCCACGGAAGTCGCTAGATTACCTCGTCACCCCGGGGTTAGGATTGCGGCTGATGCAACCACCCTTGTTCCCGAAACTCCCGCGAAAAGTCACCTCAGCGCCGGATGAAGTTCTTGCATAAAAGGATATCAAGCCGAGAGTGTTTGTCGTCTTCGAAACAATGCCGCCCCTTCGGGCGCAAGAAGGCTTCTCGGAGATTGTAGTGTTTAACCGAAAAAATCGAACGCGACGGAGCTACCGAGCTACAAAATCCTGCTAAAGAAACTCGGAAATCGCGTTGCCGTTTACTCTAGCGACAACGAAACACGGCTTTGTTGTTTAACGTATTTATCGTCAAATTGAACGCTTTGCACTCAAGTGGCGAGTCTGAGGCACTGTTAAAATTGTCACATTGCGTTCCAAGATTATTTTTATATTATGAAAACACAAATTTAAAATATCGTTCAAAGTTTAATCATTTTATGTACATATAAAATGCACTTTGTCGTATAAAATGGAAGAAAAATTATTAAAAATTATTAAAATGGCTTCGAGTGCGAAGGGTTAGCATATTCTATTTGCGAGTAGATTATACTTGGAATCAAAAGGCTCGGTATTTTTCGAGATAGAAAATAAACTAACTTTTATTGCGGACGATATCAATTGCAGCTCGCGGCGTTGCACATTGGTACGAATTTTGTGAAGAGGCGCTCCAGGACAATTTATTGTAGCCATAACTCGGACAAAGGTACTCTTGAGTACTTTTCGAGATACGCATTTTTAAAGAACGACGCTATTTTATTGACCGGTTTAGTGGAACGACGTCTCGTCTATACGTTTTACGGCACGTAACAGTGCGCCGTGGATGTTTATGCGTTTAGAATGCGCCGTAAATGCAAATAAAATACGCGAGGCATGAAAGTGTAATGCGCGCGTGCAAGCGGGGATATGACAACAAGTATACCGAACAAACATGGCGCGGGATAAAAATATTGGAACATGCAATTGGCCGCAATAGTAGATTTTCTCTGGCATAGTTATTATCGCGTCCGTTTCAAATTCGTTGAAAAACAGCAAATTGAAACAGCAAGTTTTTACTTACAGAACGTTTAACTTCGCGGATTTTATGCGTTTCCGACACAGCTCAATAGGTCGAATACGATGTTGTAAAAGAATTAGAAAAATCTACGGACGACGTTGCACTATTTTCAACTTATTAGACGAAAATATCTCTCTCTTCTAATAATTATAATAAGTATTAACAATTTTTATACTTGTATAGTAATAACTTGCGTTGCTTACGATTAACTGAGACCATTTTTATTTCGCATAAAGATCCGCAGTCCAGTAATTCCGAGTCTTTAATAAAATACTGCGAAATAGTTACAATTACAAAGCATCTTCAGCTTTGGAACATCCAACTGAGAAATACCTTAGCAAAAATTAGCAGAATACTAAGCGGATACTTATACGACGATAGATAAAAGAAATTATAATAAAGTAAACGAAGAAATAGGTTCAGATTAACCCCCTGCACTGTAACAACGTGCCAGACTCCTAACGAAGATTTCATACATAACCTACTAAATACGAATTTTACGTATTTCTTCTAAATTGAAATAAAATTTGATTCGCCTGTTATTAAAATCTAGGTATAAATTTGGGTGAAAACATATAATAAATTAATATTCTATCGTTCGTTTAAGGAAGTCATTAAGAATGAGGCAATGCTAATCAGCGTAGCTATAAAAGAAATCATAGTGCAAGGGGTTAAGAATGCGTTGCTATAAGAACACATTCGAAATAAAGAATCGCCTATCGTTGCCAGAATATTTCTCCGTCTCCATTGAATAGACCACTGCGAAACCGCAGACACGCGGCGACTATTTAATTTAATGTTTCATTCGAGCCAAGGAGCTTTTCATTCCCGAATCGAATAGAGTACGCCAGGAACGAACGAACTCGTCGAATTATAGCGAGAACGAGGCGAACCGTGGGAATCCGTCAAACGACGCGTCGGTGCAGCGAAGTATTTTCAGGGATCCCCGATAGGGGCTGTATCTTGTCCTGGAACGGGGGCTGGTAACAAGGTGCTCGAAGCAATTTGGCAGTCGGTGGGAGGAGGCGGGTATGCAAATCAGCCCCTTATTTCGTGATCGGCTCGAGGGGCGTCGAGCGAGCAATGCCGAGGCGGTGTGTACTCGCTGCGATTTTAAATCGTTCCTCGGTTCGAGAGCACTGTCGGATACAGGTTGTCGAAATAAGACGACCACTTCTCGACAGGGCCAACGGGGGGAACGGGAGGCGAACGAAGTAGGTGGCAAAGTAGGTTGCACCGAGAGACCGGGATGGGGGTGGCACGGGGTGAAAATCCAGCGGATTCAATGGCCGTACACCCCTCGATAGAAGTGGACGGTCTCATGTCAGTGGCCCCAGCTAGTGCACCGTCATCCTGGGCTCGCACCTTTCGTCCTAGTTTCTCCGTTCTTACCCCCGTTCCGGCTACCCTTTCCATCCCTTCCATCGCTACCCTTCCTCTCACTCTCTCTCTCTCTCTCTCTCTCTCTCTCTCTCTCGCTCTCAATCTCCCTCTCAATCTTCCTCTCAATCTCTCCCAGCCTCTCTCAGTCTCTTGCGATCTCTCTCGATCTCTCTCGATCTCTCTCGATCTCCCTCGATCTCTCTCGGTCTCTCTCGATCTCTCTCGGTCTCTCTCGGTCTCTCTCGGTCTCTCTCGATCTCTCTCAGCCTCTCTCAATCTCTCTCGGTCTCTCTATCTCGCTCAGCGACGATCCTTATCTCGTCCACGGCGTTCCTCTTTCTTCTTTCATTACGCGCCTATGCATTCGAGTCTGTTCGAGCCTGACCATGCACGTCTGTTTCCACTCTGGGCACCAGTAAATGAGGCTGCGAGAGAAATCGTTCTCTATCTCGGTCCGCCTCGCTCTCTCCCCAAGCAGGCCGACGAGAAAGTTTTACGCGAGCCTGAGCAGCCTCCGCGGGCCGGAAAGTGGAAATTGATATTTCACTCCGGTGGAATCGCCTCTCGGCCGGAACGCGGGTCGTTTACGGCTCGGGATCCTGCGAGGCTGGCTGGATAAATCCTTTGGAGCGCTGGCAGCGGGTCGTTCTCGGTTTATTTATGTACGTCGCGATAAATGCGCCCTTTTCTTAATCGCTGACGCCAGGAATTTAGAGTAAGTCGAATTACATTGTTCGGGAATTTTAAGAGGATTTACTCGAGGGCTGGTTTCGATACTCGTTATAGAGACAACGACTTTTAGGGTGGAAAATAATTTTAGACAGACTCAGGAGGACTGTAGGACTTAATTTAGGCCACTCAGTTTTCATATCTAATTTTAACTGAGTGAAATAATTTTTTAAACTTGGAGGGTGGTTTTGATACCATTTAATAATCTTATTGAAATTCACTGTGAGAAAAATATTTATTTCCATTATTGAAATTAAATAACTGTTGCTAGGTACTACCGTTAATTTATTTCTCTTTTCTATTTATCATTTCCTTTAAGCATTATATATAAAAAATAATATTATCATTAGTATTGTCTCTACCCAAGACAAATAAATACAACCCTAATCTACACAAACGAATGTAGTGCAGCATCTTCTTCAATTCACAAAAAATTTTATAGATTCTTTGAATATAATTATTAAACTAAGTTCTTTAAATATCATAATTACCAACTTCGAATATCGTAATTACGAAAATAACTCATTGCAAATATTTTTTCCCAACGACAGTGCCTCAAAAGTGGACGAAACAAATGTCCATCCCTCCTGGAAGCACTCCGAGGATGTTGCCACCCTTTCCCAGTGCTCGATAAATAGCTTAGGCGTTTCTAGTCGGAAACACTGATGCCAGCTTTCCTCGGCTCGGCCACAAATTCAGTGAGGGCTTCGGGGACCGGAAGTGAAACTGCAAGCCGCGGTGAATCGCCGGCTCTTTTCTTTTCTCGCGCGGCGTTTCTCCTCGTTCCCAGACGTGCAGAGATTCGCGCGTCCTTGCTCCACTTCTAGCGCGACGGAGCCTCGCCGGTTTGTAAACCTTCGAGGGATCCTGCCGCGGGATTAACGAGTAAGGTTACCCCGGTCTTGTTTGCCCTTTTAATTCTAGGACAAATTCTGCGGAAATACCGTGCGAGAACTCCCGGCGAAGATTTTAATTGCTTCTCGTGGGCATTGCCGGCGATCCCGCGAGGAATATTTCATGGCCGTTCCGAACCGTTTCGATCTTGATTTCGTTCTACGGAGACATCATTACAACATTGCGGATTTAATTGGATAGAACGCGACGGAGATTCCCGCGTTATGACATAATACATCTAACGTATACAGACGAAAGATTTATTTTCGTGGAATTTCGAATTAATTAAATACTTTCTTCGGTGCACTTAACGTCTGACCTTATAGTGTCTTTGATTACTGCTGCTTGCATATAGGAACGTGTAAAGCACACGTTTGCTCATAGCAAATGCCATTCTACATCGGACAATGCATTCGCAAATATCACCTGGTCTGATTAATGGTTAACCCATTCCACTTGCTATTTAACGTACAGGCACAATGAATATTATACAATGCCTATCGGAAAGTTTAATCATAAACACACCCTTTCAGTATAATTACCTACTATTTAGTAATGATTGTTACACCCACGTATTTAGGTTAAACTGGCATTACATCCTGCCGAATCTAATAACATCACTTTTATTTCCTACGCAGTACTCGCTTAATCTACCCGGCCGGGAACGCTGTGATATTATAGCACAACGGACCACAAACATTTGCCCAACTGTACACGTTCGCAGGTCACGAGCCGCCATGCTATATACAGTCATACGTCTGCACGAGGTCGCAATTATTCTACTTGATCGGAGATAGTTAATCAAGATGCCTCGAACCGATTCGTTAAACTCTCCTTGCGAGCAGTGTGGGCATAAGTAATAACGAGCGTTTGCTTTTCTGCCGTCTTGCGTTTCTATTCTCGAGGATCGTTGTATTCCGAGTTGTAAGCAAGCCCAGTGCGCTGTAACAATTCGTAAACCGCGGACAGAGCTGTTCTGCTTGCCGACCTGAATACAGAGACGGCCGTTCTACGCGTCTGTGCAACAGAGTCACGTTCCACTTGCCTAATGACGCGTAATTTCGTTATACTAGTCTGGCCGTGCACATTCGTCTCCTCCCGATCCGACCCGGGCCGGTTAACTTCCATTTCTTTGCCCGTGAAACTACTCCGGCTGCATTTCGAGGGCTTCGATCTAATCAGTAGACGATTCACGACGCGCACATCGTGCCCTTCGTCCTGTTAATCCCAGGACAATTCTACTGATTGGAACCTCTGTTGACCTTACCGTGCGAGGAAACGGAGACCGATGTCACCGGGCGAATTGCAGCGATGATTTTTGGACGCCCGATTACGCGTTGAGTTGTTCTACTTGTCGAGAATTTGCCCTGTTTTGTCACCTGTGCGATTTAAGCGCGACCGAATTTGTTCGATGTGGGCGGATGAAGGTGGATTTTATGGAACAATTTTGTTTAACCGTCCGATTATACGCACGACAAGTCTACTTAGCGAAATCCACTTGCATTATCACTTCACAGAGATGAGCTCGATCGTAATGCCGCCGTATCAGCGATCAAACTTCCAGCAATTCGATTCGACCGTCCTATTACGCACAGGTGTATTTTGTTTCTCGAAACTCTGCGCCATTATTCGGCGTTCGCCGAAATTCGGCGGGCTCTAATCCGAATTTTAACGGCGGCGGAAATTCCAAGACTGTCTTTAGACGTCTGATTGCGTAGAGGGACATTCTACTTAACGAAATTCTCAACTATCCGGGGTCCGCGCAATTTAAACGTAAGCAAAGCTCGGCGCCGCGGACGTTCGAAGTTCCAACAACTTTCTCTAGTTGTCTGATCAGAGACAAGACGGTTGTACTTAACGAAATTCCCAACTAGCTCGCCATCCATTCGTTCTGGAGGCAACAGAATCTCGATCCTGTGTACAATCAAAGTTGTAACAGAACTGTAGCTGTCTGACGGTGTGTAGTGTTATTCTACTTAACTAAAAGCTCATCGATTTTGCCATTCGTGCGATTTAAGCCGCTCCTGTGTTGCTGAGCTTTATAAAATTACTCGAGATGTCTGATCATTTATGCTATAATTCCACTTGACAAGAATCTTCACCGTCTTTGCCATTCGCAGAACATAAACCCAGCCACACGATTCGGAGAACTGGCAGAATTTTACAAACCTTCTCGAGACGCGCGATTTTATTTTGAAAAATTCGATGAATTTTAATAACATTCTTTAGTCGTCTGGCCATGCGCATAGTAATTCTACTTGGCAAAAATCTCAACTATTTGGCCATGCATAGAATTTAAGCCCATCCAGATAATCCGACGGGGTAGGGAAATTCTGCAAACTATCCAGAGCCGTCTGACCATGTGCATAATAATTCTAGCTGACAGAATTCACCACTGTTTTGTCATACTTAGAATTTAAGCCCATCCAATTAATCCGACGGGGTAGGAAAATTCTACGAACTATCCGGAGACGTCCGAGCGTAATAATTCTACTCGATAAAATTCTCGACCGTTCTGCCATACGTAGAATTTTTTTAGAATCATAGTTCGAAGCCATCGAAATAATTCTATAAGCTGTTAAAATTTCAACAACACTCTTTCGTCGCCCGATCCCATGGAAGACAGTACTACTTTAGAAAGTTACATATAGCGGCGATCCTACGAACAATCAAATCTCGCACAATGGTTTCCAATTGCCCGATCACATGCAGGCCGACACCGCTGCAGAAAATTCCCATCTACTTTATCATTCGCGGAGTTTAATCCAGCCGTGGTTCTATCTACTCGGTTCTATCAACGATCGAAGTTCCAACGGTGCTCGTCGGCTATCGGATGGCAAACCGAACAATTCTACTCCGCGAAATTCATATCCGTTTAACGACTCGCAGAGTTCGAACGTAGTCCGAAGTTCCCGGCGACGGTCTTTCGGTTTAAATCGGCGATGGCGTAAGCCGAGGAGGCAAAACACAATTTCCCGTCGCCCAAACTCCCTCCCGAGGATTTTAAAGCCTAACGACGCCCACGCTCGCTGCCACGCCGGTCACAATTTCCTCGTTCCGCGTTACGTGTCTGTAGCGAGCTCGGTTTCGCCGCGCCCACGCCAAGTATTCTACCTAATTGCGCTATTGTCGATAACAGCGAGCGAGGCGCTTCCTCCCCTTGTGCCCCTCCGCTCGCTTTCTATGATTGCATTCCCGTTCCCATTAAAAAGGATGACGTGTGCGGTCGCTACATTGTCGGCGCAACTGCGCTGCACAATGGGACGCGCGAGGGTAAGCAACATTTCCGGTTTTCTTTCCGCCATAATTACGGAATGAAAAATCCGAATTTTTTCGGTGCATGCGAACGCAACCAGTGGCTACACGCTCGACTGTTTCCAGACCGTTGCAAAATGGCAGAATTGTTTGTTCGGTCGGAAATAAAAATGCTTTCTGTAGCATCGATGCTGTCCGACATTGTTGCGAAACTGCGCTGTTTCTGCAGCATCCGACGTAAAAAGTTTCTCTTGTTTTAACGAGCGTAAGGTATCGCAATGCAGCGAATGCATCCTCAAAGGTTCCAATTGTGTCGGTTGCAGTAAGCTTCTTTAAATATTTCTCACAAGTTAAATAATCGGGATATCGGAATAATCTGTGCTACATTGTGAGCCACATTGTGAGCTACATTATGTGCTACATTATACGCTACATTGCGTGCTGCATTGTGTGCAATATTGCAGAATACTTTATACATATCTTGTCTATGTTCACACTTTCTGTACTCTGTCTTCATACCTTAAGAAAATGGAATCACGGGATCCGATTTTTGTAACTCGCTTAATCATGCTCTCAACGAGCGAATGCCATTGCCTCGGGGAAGAATGCGAGCCGCAAGATTAAAGCTGCCACTTTGGCGGCACTCCCGCGCCGATTCTACCTCGGCATTCTCCGGCAAAGAATTCTCGTTTTCGCCGTCCGGAAAAATTCCCCCTTCGCTTTCTCCCGTGAAAATGATTTCGGGACCCTCGAACCCATTGTTCAGAGAGATCGTTGTTCCTTGTTTGCCGGTGCTAATGCCATTCCAAGCTTCTGCGAACAAATGTTTGTCCGGCGTGTGCGCCGCGAGCCCTGCCTAACGACTCGATTCTACGTCGTTGCCTGACTTCCGCTTGATTTCTGGCGAGCGAAATATCTTCCGGTGCTCTCCGTGGTAACCTGTGTTTGTCTCCTGTATGAGTTTTCGTGTTGACACTAACTCCTGGCCGCTGTTAGCCGGCTCCGGCGGTGCGGTGCTGCCTTCGCGCGAGTTGTCGGCCTTAAATATTTGCCTTTCTTCGAATTTGCCGCGTCATTTTCGAGTCGCGGATCCTGCTGTGGGAGACCCACAATGGCTGGAAACAAACGGATCGACATTAGTCTCAATTTCGAGGCTTTCTTAACCAGTTAACTGTGGCGATCTCTTTGCAAAGCGCCCACCAGTGTGTGTCGCGATAATCAAGCGATGACGAATCCAGAAAGGCGAATCCAACTCAAATTATTTATAATTTTCATTTGTTTGTTTCATTTCGTCTTGACCTCTAAATATTTTAAACATATTAAATTTTACGAATATAATTTAGTTTTCGCCAGAATTACAATTTAAATATCAAATTGTAACAAAATTTTACGTATGACGGATATAATCGTCATGACACAAAATTCTGCCACATCTCCATGACGGATATAGTCGTCGAACACACTTAACTGGTTAAAGTGGGAGGCATTACTAGCTGACGCGATACGTGCCATTTAATTTAATTGGAAAAAATAGATTTTTGAAATAGTAAATGCACCGTAAATATTTTTACCTCCTCGTGTAATACAGAATTTGGCGAATAAAATTATATTGAAGTAATAGTTACGTATGTAAAATAGTTAAATACATTTCAAATGCTATTTCCATATGTGACTATTATTTCAGAAAAGGTTTATTTGCCAAATTCTATATCACACGAGAAGATTATAATATTTATAGTCTATTTAATATTTCAAAAATCTGTTTTCTCCCAGCCCTGCATTTAATTAATGGAGCCGATAATTTAAAATTTGCCATAGAACTGTCACATTCTTCCGCCTTCTGCAATCCTAGTTCCGTTGAATACATAAAAGTGAAATCTCAATACCCAGTGAAAAATTAGTGCGACCCATACGTGACCGGCGCGGCACACAACGTGTTAAAACTCTCGCTCCGCTCGGTCCCTCGATTTTTCAAGTTGCCGAAAGATCGATTAACGAGAGAAGCAGTGCGAACAGAAGCGCAGGAAGTTATAATTGAGAAGCGTCCGACAAGTAATTTGCCATATATTTTTGTTCCGCTCCGAATAAAGCAGCTGCTTCAGGAACGCGAAGCTTAATTAGAAGAAGCTTTTCTACGAAACACGCTGCCGGATCTGACCTGATAAAGAACGTAATTTACAATTTAACACCGCGCGGGTCCGCCCAAATGTTCGGAATTAAGCTGAGCACCTTTGCGGCAGCAAATTATTCGAAAATTCGTCGGAGCCGGTCTGCTTCCGAAGCACCGACTCGTGTAAACTTCACTTTGATTTTCTCAGAAGCGGCGGACAGGTGTCACCGCGGGTTTCATTCACTCTGCCAGCGACAGGCTAAAATCCAATTCCTTTAACAACTTAAAATCAGAAGGCGGTTCGCACCGTTGAATCGCAAGATCGATGTAAAAATGGCTCGAAAGCGTGTTGAACGTTGGAGCTTCGAACTTGCTTGTACGTTTTTGTTAGAGAAAAAGGGGTGAAACGCCATTGTCATTCAAATTCTTCGTGTAGAATAACACCGATTCCCACAATGAGGTCAAAGTGACCTGAAAATCTGTTAAACGCCGAAGCTTGGAGCCTGTTCAGGGTTAAAATGGTTTGGAAAATCTAGCGAACGTGAAAGTTTAGCCGTTTCATTGGCCCAAAGGGGATGAACCGCCGTCGCCGCCGCGAGAGCCCCGCGAGAGCCCCGTTTTTCCGTCTGCGAATGGGGATATCGCTTTAAATATGGTGTCCGCCGTCCCAGTTTCCCAATAATCGCTCCAGCGACCGAAAATGTAGTTCAAACGCCCCCTTGCCACCCCCTCGCCGAGCCAGCCGCCCCATCGAGCGAGCGTGTCGTCTCGATTTTACATTCCGTGTCCCGCATCGACGTGTCCGGTGTACCGAAACTCGCCGAAATCACCGGCAGATATCCAAAACAATTAAGACACAGGGATGAACGGGGTCGGCGCGGGGAGGGCTGGGCCGCGAGCAGGGCAGAGGGTCGCACAGATGGAGATAGGTCGCGTCCCCGGCTACGGGTCCCAGTATCGGCGAGGAACACGTCGATATCGATCGTCGACGATGAACTCCGGATTAACGGCGGCGCTAATTCCAGTTCGAGATCGACGAACGCGGGGGTGGATCGCGCTCGCCGGTCAGCTAAGACCTGCTGGAGGAGTCGGCGGGCTTTAAAGTCAGCCGCAGCTGCGCCAGGTCGACCGATAACGCGGAACTCGGCCACTGGGTCAACGACAGATGAAGCCCGGTGCGCCTGCACCCAGGGACACACCTTTTCGTGGGAATGAACTACTTTCAACCCCCTCGCGCGTCCCCAACGCCGGCGCCGGGATCGCTTCTTTTCGCTTCGGAGGAATTTTGCAACAAGCCAATTTTTGATCGCTGATTTTCGACTTGGATCGAGGCTGCAAGCATTTAGCAATTTTCGTGTTTCATCCCTTAGCGCCTCTGCTAAGCTGCTGATCGACTGTCCCGTGCTTTAGAAATTTTCAACCCTGTTTGGTTCTGAGGACTTTCTCATCCCTTATCACATTCGCCGGAGTTATACTTATGTTTCTTTTCGCTCGAGAACTTTGTAATAATTTTGCTGCTGTAGTAATAATATTTAAACAGTGGTTGGCAGTAAGGGAAACGGTACGAGGATGAAGTCGTTATAAAGAAGAGAAAATATGAATAAAAGAAAATATTAGAAGGTTATAAATCAATAATAGAAGATTATAGTCAATAACCAACTG
>CM052157.1:7246790-7281500 GCA_028455555.1 Augochlorella aurata | reverse complement strand
CAAGCATTTAGCAATTTTCGTGTTTCATCCCTTAGCGCCTCTGCTAAATTGCTGATCGACTGTCCCGTGCTTTAGAAATTTTTAACCCTGTTTGGTTCTGAGGACTTTCTCATCCCTTATCACATTCGCCGGAGTTATACTCGTGTTTCTTTTTGCTCGAGAACTTTGTAATAATTTTTCTGCTGTTGTAATAATATTTAAACAGTGGTTGACAGTAAGGGAAACGGTACGAGGATGAAGTCGTTATAAAGAAGAGAAAATATGAATAAAAGAAAATATCAGAAGGTTATAAATCAATAATAGAAGATTATAGTCAATAACCAACTGAAGGGGGTTGTAATGGCTAATCGTTAATCATTTTCACCTAGGGGGAATTTTATACCGAACCAATTTTTGCAACCAATTTTGGTTCCCCTTAGCATCACAGCTGAACCCCTGATTAAGTTTCCGTTTGCTCGAGAATTTAATGAAACGAAGATTCTGTGTTCTTGCCGGACCAGCAAAGCAACAGTCTGTTGTAAGAAGAAAATTTCCTATTGTTCCGGTAAACCTCTCAGCATTGAATGACACATCTGGTCTCCGCTGAAACGAATTACTTCTTTCATCCCTCATTACCTCCTCGGAGCTGAACTCTTTATTTCTTTTCCCTTTTCCCGGGGAATCTTTTGTAACAAGGCATCTCGTATTATTGCACGGTGCATGGGATGGTTCTTGCGGCCGCAATTAAGCCCGATAAACCTGTAAACATTGATGGATAACCGTTCTTTCCGTGGAAACGAACCGTATCCTTCATCCCCTTTCACTATTTTCTTCTTTTTCCTTTTCCATCAGTTTCTTGCGCAGAGAAAGATTTTCTTACTTAACAAATTACTTTCCTGCTCGCCGATAAGTATCGAACGTCCGTCGAAACAAAAACCCGTGAATTCGCGAAACAAAATCATTCCCACAAGCTAAAATCATCGGACGAACGTTAACGAAGGCAGTTTGCATAGAATCCGCGCGGGACGGAACAATTCGGTGGACAAATGGCTCCGGAAGCTTCCGATTCGCTCTTTCTTAATCCCCAATTACGCGAGAAGCTGCCATCCGCGTTACTCAAATCATTTCCAAAAGGGTGGATCCCGCTTCCCCTAACTTTAAGTAAACCGAACAGCGCCGTGTCTCGTCCGCGGGGCTTTCGCTGCTGAGAACTGTCGCGACAGTATCCTGGGAATGATATCCGGCCGGTCGGCTGACACTGACTAGCCGAAATCACGTTAATTGCAGACGAACGAGGCAAACAGAAGCTGATCAAACTGGCGCCGTTCAAGTTCCCGTTCTCGAAGATGTCGAAGTCGCGCAGTAGCGACGAGAAGGACCGCGAGAAGGAGAAGGAGAAGGAGCCCGACAGCGAGACGGAGAAGGACAAGGAGAACGAGAAGGAGGGCGAGGACGAGCCGGAGAACGAGCGGGAGTCGGCGAAAGACAACCACAAAGACAGAAACGACGCGGAGGACAACGCCAAGGGGGAGAACGTTCAACTATCCGTGAACCAATTGCAATTGGCCACCGAGCCGGAATCCAATTTAAAGTCACCAGTGTTTGATTCGAACAGCCTGATGGTGAGGAATGAGCCGGCCATTCCGAGCTCGCCGCCCCCCTCGTACGAGCACGTTATCGAACAGGTGAGGATCTGGGTTATCGTCACGGAATAAAGAATTATCCTTTTCCACGGCCGGGCTACAATAACAAGCTGGGTTCCGCTCGCTTTGATCACCTCCCTCGAAACGAGCAATCCCGTTCGCAATCTCTCTCTCTCGCTCTCTTTCTCTTTCTCTCCCTCCCTCTCTGCAGTTCGATGAAATGTTGTTCTCGCGGACAGGTGGAAATTAGTCGATTTCTAACGTTGCCAGCTAGCTCCAGGCTTGAATCACCGCGTAGAAATGCTTACTTTCGCGGAAAAGTTTTCTGATCCGTTCCGAAGATCGAGTTTGAAACGTATTGGGCGTGTCGGATTGACTGTGGGCGGTGCCAGAGGGCGTGGCCGTGCTTGGTAGGGCACGACCTTGAGCGAAGAATCTACTGTGCAACGGACACGCGGTAAAATTAACGATTGAAAAAATGCTTCGCCGATTATTAGCGAGAGAGAATGCCTCGCGTTTTGATAAGTGCGCGTGCTATTGTTGAAAACAATTTATAGAACTCCGGAAACAATTTTTGTTTGACGTCGAGGCAACTGGATAGATCTAAGTGAAAGTTTTATGGGCGCTATGTATCACGGTTCGGTAATGCACTTTACGGCGATAGGAGGCTTAGGACGTAATTGACGATGCAAAACGGTGTAGGCGGGCTGGAGGTCGAGCAACTTTAATTGACCTGTAGCGAGGTAACTCGGCTGCGCGCGAGATAAGACTGTTTGGAACCCGTGTCACGTGCTGTTACGATTTTAGACGCGATTGGAGCACGCCGCCGAGGCGCAGAAGCACGAAACCGACAAAAACAACGTCGCCGAGCTCGCCGAGGCAGACAACAAGACGAAAGGGCCGAAGATCCTGCACAAATCGAGCAAGGAGTTCTACAGGGCAGTCGCCAAGCAGTGGGGCATCACTTGCAAGATGAGCGACCACTGCAGGTGCTTAGATTGCCAGGTACGTCCACGTTTTACAAAGTGATTACAAATGATCCACCACTCGCGTTTCGTTCTACAATATTTTGAAAAAAGACTCTCATTGTTTAATAATTACTTTAATAATTTACTATTGGAACGAGGCAGGAGTATCGTTAATACTAGCCATAATCTCGAAAATATTGTTACAGCAGTACATTTTTGACAAATTAGTCTCAGTAGATAGAAAATATTTTTTATTGTCGTAAGTGGACCGCGGAGTTTTATGCAAAATAAAAATGTGTTCATTTTAAGGAACGGAAATGAACGAATTTTCTCTTCTAATAATTTCAATAATTCGGGAATAATTATTACAACTACAAAATATTTCTTCATTATCATAGACTTCGGATCTTTATGCAAAATAAAATCGTTGTAAGTCTAAAATGAATCTTCTTATTTAATAATTGTAATAACTCGCTATTAACGATGTTCTTAAATCTTTCTGTATATTTAAACGCATAAAATCAGCCGTCTAATAATAACAATCGAATAGATTCCGTTCTCCGAATGCATAAAACAATTGCCAGAATTTAACGACGAGCGCAGAGCACGGCTGCTAGTTCGTTGTAGAAGTAATTGATTCTAATTGGAACGTAACGGCGGTCCTCGAGGCGGCAGATTAGTTAAGAAACGCATTGAGAAACGAACGTTGCAGAGTCATTACTTCGACTGCGAGTACGACAAGAACGAGAACCAGAAGACTGACGGCGGCCTCGGCGCCGGGACGCCGATGTTCATCTCGGAGGTGATGCAAGGCTCGGCCTGCATCCTGTTCTAAGAGGCCGGTAACGGGCTTCTTAGGATAATTGGAGCATGGTTTTCGCGGCTGGTGCCGGTGCTTCCGCAAGGACGAGACGTTCACGTGATCGCGCACAAACCAGGACGACCGTTTCACCGAAAATTGGACCGCAGTCGAAGAATCGCAGGAACCCGGGACACCTCTCTACCATAGTCCTGATTAACAAACAGAACGAACGGCCGGCTGGATTTTCCTTAACGACCGTCGAGTCCTTCGTGCTCGTTTTATTGTTCAGAGAACGTCGCACGGGGCTTCGTGAGCTTCTCTTTGGGCGATCGTCGATTCGAAACGAACTCCTCCAACAGTTCGCGAATCGTTCGATGCTTGCAATTGTTCGCTAAATGTTCGAAACACGCGAGACACTCGAATTGCTCCGCGCATTTTCGTCCTGTTCCGATCCTGAACGGTGCGAAGATGCGCAGCGACGTCGATCGTAGGATTTTTCTTTGCGCAGCTTGAGTGTCGAGGAAAATTATTATTATTATTATCGGATAGACTGCTAGTTGCGTAGCGTAACTCTAAATTCTAAATTATTTTTCTATACATTATCGCAGGAATATATGCGTTATTAGTAGACTGCGGATGCAAAATAAAAATGATCGAAGCGAACTCTATGAAACTTGAGTTAAATAGAAACGTGTTTCTTTGGATAATCATTTTGATAATCACTTCCATACAATTTTCTAAGGTCTTCGTAGTTCGATATTTTCTCTGGTAATTTTGATCACGAGTGCGTAAAATCCTCGAATTATTACTGTTATAAATTGTCACTCGATGAAGCGTAACGTTGGCACGAGTTCCGGTTGATATCTTTCTCCGTCGCTCCTCGGAGCGGAGAGAACGGGTCTCTGATTATTAAAACAATGAAAATAATATTACATGATGAGGATCGTTGAAACGAGGAATCGGGGGAGACCCAAAGCAAAGAATCACGAAGAACCGGAGTAAACGGAACGAGATTGGCAGAAGCGAGTCGCGAGCCTCTGCTTTCCGGCAACCGAACAGCTGACGGTACTTCGCTTGTACAACAGTCGGATCGATGGTGTTTACGGAGATTGACCATCCACAGTGACTCGTTAACGAACATTATCAATAACCGTAAGCGCCGACGCAGCGGAAGCTGTTAGTCGGAGGATGATTTTCAACTTGTCAATTCGCGGTACACGCGTGTTTGCATGCTCGCGTTTGCGATGATTGGCAGACCCCGAGGAACGACTTCTGATAGCTCGCACCGGACCAAAACTTGTTCAAACGGTATCCGGGATACCGCGCGCGGAAGCTCGTTGTCATCCCGGTGAAAAAAATCCGACCAATACAAAACCAGGACTGCGTTAGCGTGCAGTCGGCACTGTCAAACGGAACCACGTTTTATTCGTAGACGATATAGTTGCCCCGGGAAGCTCGAGTTAATTACTTCGTCGTACTTCCAACGAGTCGGTTGTCACGTTTGATTTTCAGACTCGATAGATCCATTGACAGCGCAACGAACTAGGGGAGAATTATCGTGAACGGGACACTTTTCGACAAGAAAAATTAAAGGACATGTAATTATTCATTTTTTTATGATTTTTCATTTTTCATTTTTCTCCAAAGTGCATTTTCTCCTTTTCATCGACTGGTTGTATCGAATGGGACTAAATGGGACTATTTAACTAAATTGTCTTTAGAAACATTTCTAAATGTTTTAAATTTTCTCTATCGTTTATTGCATTAGATGATTCATTCGCGCCCCATCCGTAAACATGCTCTGTGTCCCATTCATTTTGGTAACAACATTGTAACTTCAACTTGTTCAATCACTATAATAAAACAGACTATTCGAGCTATACATGAACATTCTTGAAGAAATATCTGATCGAATGCAATAAAGAAAAAATACTGCTCTGAAGTGTCCGAAAAAATAATCTGCCATAATTACGTATTAACTGTTAGCGTATTCAAACTACGTCTGATATGCACAATATAATTACAAGACAAGTATAATTTTATTACAGTCGGATTCGTAATTTTTGAGGTAATGCCCCGTTCAACAATAAGTGTCCCATTCATGGTGCCTCTCCTGCTTCAGAGTTCTCACGGTTTTTTGACAAGGCCTCCGCTTGCCGTTGATTTCAATTTCAAATAGAGTGTCCCATAGAAGAACAACGGAAAGACGGGTCTCCGAGCCTGTCAAAGTGTCGAAGACCGCGTTACGCGATCCCTTGATCGAGCGCGTCGATTGCCAGCCTTCGTTTCGACCAGGGAAGAGGAAGACTAGCGTAAATGTTAGAGGTGTTGTAAAACAGTGTATAAATAATCGGCATATTCGTCTCGAAATTTCCCTACTCTAGCGAATCACCGTTCTCCGACCGGCTCGATCGACTCCCATCGAACTTTCTGCCTCGACGAATAAAAAAACAACTTCGTTCGGTAGCTCTCCGAACTTAGGGGAAAGTTCATCGTTAAACAGTCCATACCGTTACGAATCGTAATGTGCTTTACAAACTATGTTCGAGATTAATTCGAAACGTTCTTTCACCGTGCGATAGGATTAACCCCTTGCACTATAATAACGAGTCAGACTCGTGACGAACATTTCATACATAATTTAATAAGTATGACTGCCAATCATTTCTTCTAAAGCGAAACGAGATTTGAATATTCTGTCGTCAAAATCTGGAAATGAAAGTAAATGAAGGCAATCAGGAAACAAAAATCCTGTCGTTTCATCCAGGAAATTATTAAGGACGAAAAAGTGCTAATCAACGCGGTCCTGAAAGAAATCGTAGTGCAAGGAGTTAAATCGTGCGTTTCGACGGGAGCTCATCGACAACGACGAAATGGCCTATTTCGAGGATTCTTTCGATCAATCCCTGTCCACCGCACAAAGCCACACAAAGAGCCATATCGCCGATGTTCAATAGGACGCAATAAACGAGCGTCGAATAAATACCGTAAATACGATTCTAGATCGCGTAACGTTTAGTATCGAATAAAAAACGATTTCTAGGCGAGACCTTCTGCAAGATTCGATTCAACCATGAGATCTCGATTGCTCAATTTTACTCAGCACCTTCTCGCAACTACGAGTAAAAAGTATATACAACACTTAGACTGCGACACCGTGAAATATTAATCCATAGATCCTCCCTCTCTTATTATAAAAATCGAACCACTTCGAAAACTCGTTTTCCCAACGCGATTTGTTTACAGCGAACAACCGAACGATAACGAATTAACTCGTCCGTGATCGAGACTTTACTCGTGATTCGACTCAAGCGCAAATTCTCCGGTGCTCAATTCTGTCTAGATACCAACGCGTTGCCAGTCGGGAGCGAAAGTATATCGGAGTCGATTGGAAAGCACTTGGCAGGCTCGCATTCCTCGAGGTGGAAAATCGGGATCGATCGAGCGGCCCCTATGATTTTCTCCGTGCGGCCGAAGCACGTAGGTAGATCTGTGTAATTAACGATTGTAAACTACTGATTTCCGGCGGAAACGCGGTCCGAGGAAATCGAAACTCGAAACACATGAAAGTATTATAGATCGAGCGTCGAGTACGCGTACTCAGCCGCCCACGCGTTTAGCCAGACCGCGGCGTGCTTGTCTGCAACTATGCTCGTTTACGAGACGGCCGTAAATATTCGACTTCCGGAATCACTGAACGATCACTCCAATCGACACAGTTCCCTTTCTGTCGCGGCCGATTGGTCACGATCGCGCTTCGTTTACCCTTTCCAGACCTGTCGGCCGATTATTTAGCCATCCAGCGATCGCGCGCGATTGTTTATGCTCCCTCCGATTTCGTTCTTCTGTCTACCACAATGGCGACGTTATCATAGCAACGTCAGACGTCGGACGTCGACTGCAAATTTCACGCGATGCTTTGCAAAAGGTACTTTGTAAACGATTCATTTTGCGTATTGATTTATTTCGGCCAAGATGGAAGTGCTGTTAGTGTTGGTTAAGACGTCTGCATTTTGTTCACCTGCTGTGAGATTTGTTTAGGAACATTTATTTAGCAAAATTTATTTAAGGAGATTTATTTGGGAACATTTATTTAAGAAGATTTATTTGGGAACATTTATTTAAGAAGATTTATTTGGGAACATCTATTTAGCAGGATTTATATAGGAACATTTATTTAGTAAAATTTATTTAATTTATTTAGGTCGAAATGAAAATATTATTGTTGTTTAGCACGTGTATTCTATTAATTTGCCATAAGATTTTGTTTGCTACAGGATTTATTCAGCAAGATTTATTTAGGTTAAAATATTAGTATTATTATTATTAAAATTATTATTAAAATAGATACCATTAATCTCGATTACTACACGTGTTTGTATTCTAATTTATTATCATTTTAAACTACATTTTTTAAATGTTCTCCGCAAAAGGACGAAGTCGTGGTAGACGAACGTAAAATAATGGCAAGAACGAGCAAGAGAATGCTAAAAAAACGGACACATTGTTAACAAATGATTCGTCTCGAGAGGGTGAAACAGGCCGATGAAAAATTTGCTGAAATCAAACCTTGTGTACACTATCGGCCCTAAATAATTGCTTCTAATTTCGCCGAGTCTAAACGAAATTCCTGCTTGAAGGAGGCGGTCCCCCGAACAAACGTAAACGCGCCCGAAGCGAGCATGATAAAACTTCGTTCCCTGAAAGTCCTCGAATTCGCGGTCGTTGCGACGACGAGCGGATCAGCGACCGAGAAGTTAGATAGAAGAAGGAAAACACGAGTCAAATTCTCGACGCGATTCGATCGTCCGTGACCGAGGCGGCTCGGATTGCTGCAACGGAGCTGGAGAACCCGATGAGCGCTAAACCGAGGATTGTACAATACAGTACGAATAATTGAAATTTCTCATATCTATCTCGCGACGAAATATATATTTCTTTAGAATCGCATGGAGCGATTTCAACGTAAAAATTATGTTATCGCGGAGCTAGAAATTCGTGCAGCTTTGTTCAAGATTTCGATTGGTTTGAATATGATGTGGGCGACGATTGGTCTTGGCGCACTGATCCGAGCCTTCTCGGAGCACGGACGTCGATCGTCTAAATGCGAAACATAATACAGTACCTGCCTATACTTGTCTTTTCAAGATACTGTTCTTTTGTACCTCGCGCCGAAGAAAGAAAGAGTCACGAACAATATACTATACCGCGTGCGTATAAAATAGTCAACCCTGTGAACGACCCTCGACGCTCCCCACCACCATTGCCAAATATCAGTTCTTTTCTATCGGTGAGAAGAGCATCCGTTTTGTACGACTCTGGGATCCTTTCCTAACCGCGCGACGGGATGTCCTTAGCGCTTCGAAGCGCAAGTTTCAATCGAGCTTTGTCAACTCCGTAACGCGACTGCATTGAACAAAAATGCAAAGATGCAAGCTCGCTGAGAAATAATTTGATGAACTTAAATGCAAGTACAAATAGTATCGATTGATGTAAAAGAGTTTGGTTGATTCTAACTTGCGAGATGGTCTAACCCATCGCTCGAAGGCATCGTAACTCCGGGACTCTGTATATATTTCAGCTATCAATCTATTCAATCTAATCAGTCTTTCTAATTTTATTTCATTCAAATTTATTGTTTTTTGATGTTTGTTCGGACCTAAAAGATTACTACTCTTTTCGATTTTTATTCCCGTTTGGCATTGTAGAATTTTAAAAGTCTATCAAATACAAGGAGTTTTAGTAATATAAAAATTGTTTAAGTATAGTACGTTTTGCCTCAGAATCGTTACTCAAAGGGTTAAGAAATGTAAAAATGAGCATAAAGGACATTAGAATTGCGGATAACTGTCTGATCATAAAGAAATGTCCTAATAGTGAAAATATTTCTGTAATCTTGTTTCCATGAATTTTGTTATTTAATAAATAACCAGGAACATCTCGTCGCGCGGCCATACACCATAATTTCACTACGGTCATAGCCATTTCAACGTTTACAATACATGGTGCACGCGTTTCATTTACGATTAACGAAGTCCTTGGAAGCTTGCGTATGCGTGTGCGTGGAGAGAGATGCAATTAGAATCTAGAGAGAGAGAGAGGAGTAGAGAGAACAAGAATGAGCGAAAGTGAGAGAAAGAGAGAGAGAGAAAGAAATATTGTGCGCGTAGTTAGAGAAAGAGAGAAGAAAAAGATAAGAGGTATGCATAGTATTTTTTTGGGCCACGGATTTTTCATTAACGTCGTCGTCGGACTTGATATGCGACGTTTTAAACCGTCACATTCTGGCCGATCCAATGGCGTACGCGCGATGTCCGTGACAAAGGCGTAACATTCGTTTATCAACAATAACATCCGCGCGAGTATTCGACATGCGAATAATCGCGCGACAGAAATTGTTTAACAACTCCCAGCGACGTATAAACGAATGGATCGCCCGCCGTTGCAAATTGCGCCGTGAGAATCGCGATTCGATCGCACGGTTTCGCTATAAATGATACTGCGATCGCTCCGACGCGTTGTCGAAGGTGAACAAAAGTCGAAACATTCGCCGAATGTACGCTCTCTGTCCCGACGACGGAATTAATCAAGGATTCGGCCGTATTTTAAAAACTTCTGGAGCAACCATAGCCTTTAAACGACGTTAAGATTCAACACCAGCCGAGATAAACGTGGATGGTAGGAAAACAAAATGTTTAAAACCCGTGGAATATGTACACTAAAAAAAGACAAAAGAAGAAAAAACCAAAAAAAAAAAAAAAGAAGAAAACAAAAGTAACACATTGCTGTCTTTCGCTGTTGTAAAATGTCAATTCCTTCGCGAGTAGACACGATCATGTGAGCGGAGAACTAATTTGAATCTGAACGTGTACATTGCGTACGATTTAGCGCGTAAGCCGCGACCTCGGAGCCTAGACGTACACTGTCTAGATTCTAGATCATTCGATTACGATTTTTCTATTCGACGGACCGGCTAGATCCGGTGCCACCGATATTTACCGTTCCGTTTCCGAGAAAAAGAAAAACATTATAAAAACAACGTGTTTTCGTCGGCTTTCTCTGTTGTTCGGTGGATTGGCGACGTGCACCGTCTTTATAATTTGGCACGTTCGCCAGATTGTACGCATGCGTGTGTGTCGTGAAAACACATTTATTCTGCGTGCATGTACGCGCTCGTATAGAGGTCGAACGACCGTTCGGCGAACGTCGTTCCATAGGAAACATGTTGACTGTAAAACTCGATGTATTCTGATAAGTCTGCACCAAATAAAAACAGGCCTAAAGGACTAAGGGATCTGTTCCTGTGTCGTCGACCATTTCCCTGCTGCCCTGTTGCTTTTATTCCATTTTCTTTGACAGCAGGATGGGGATGGTGTCCATCATCGTCTATATCTCTGGCTCTAAAAAAGTCTTCGTATACTAAGTTTCTTATTTTCGATAAATTGTCGATGTTTATACTATTTTTAATTTATATTTTACATTTTAGACTGTTACAAAGCATAGTATAACAATAATCGTCCACTCGACTTAATCGTGGGGCTAGAAAAATATTAATAGATTACAGAAATGATCAGGTCAATTTTCTACATCCATATTGCGTCAAAAAAGCCTGTTTATTATTGCAAATATAAAGTTGTATATTTGTTAAAGACACAAATGATTACGTATGGAAAATAGCATGAAATCTTCCAATTTAAATATTTCGAGGGCACCAAAATATTGAAGAGACTCTATCGTATCGAAATCGTGCAATAAAATTCATTTATTATTGTAAATATATTGTAACAATCATCTGTTTCTTAAAATATGAAAATAGCGCCACTACCCTAGTGGCGAAACTCTGAAACTGTTCGCCAAAATGATCGACAGCTGATCAACATCTGAAAGCACAAGATGGCGCTGACATACTAATACTGAATAAGACAGATGGCGCGAATGGTTTAATTCCAAAAATTATCCGCGGTCTGTGCATCATGTACGAGTTTGAGCGCTTTGACACTGCGTATACTGGCGCTATTTTTATATATTAAATTCAAATGATAAATGATCTATGCCGGATTGACATTGTATGTTCTGGAAAAGGCGGTAAAAATCATCTGTTCTCTATATTTGCATCAATAAATGAACCTTTTTTGAATAATATTGATGCAAGAGAGTCTGCTAAACATTTCTGTACCTTTAGAATACTTTCTTCACCCCTAAATTGGCATACATTCATTTTCACTGTCTTAATTTTGAAAATGAGGGGTAATCGAAATAACGTTAATCAATTTCAACAATAAAATATGCTACGATATGAATTATGGTAAACGAGACTCCTCCATAAATATTCTTGAAATGCAATTATCTGGAAATATATTTATTTATGGGTCTCCTTTTTTCCGTTTAGAATCGGTCATTTTATAATTAATTAATTAGCAATCGATGTAAAGATAAATATATTCGCCAAGCAAACATTTCCAAGCCACGTTAACTAGTTTACTCAAAAAATTTGATTATTATAAACGAAATAAGAATTCTTTAAAGAATTGCCCCCAAAATCTAGAAGCGTTCATTAAATAATTTCATTCGAATTCTTCTTACGAATTCAATGCAAAGAGCGATGAAATTTTCCATAGCAGAAGTTGGGGGCTTTGTCTAATCCAACGCGTACTAAAATAAAGCCGTGCAGCTTAACGTTCTGGTTTTACAACCGGAGGGAACGGGCACAAGCAAAACGCGAACGCTGAATGACCGTACAATTATAGCCGCAACCTTGCTCCTTTCCAACAATTTGTACCGTTGCATCTGACGTAAGCCGACTGCAACAATTCCCGGCACGCTTTATTTTCAGTGCAGAGGAAAATTGATTCGAACCTCGACCCAGTGAACGTAAAATACCGATCTCGATGAATTGAAAACGTCTGCGATCGATTTCTAACGCGTAATCAATTTCCTCTTACAAAACACGATCTGCATAGAGCATCACGGGTAATATTCCTGAACATTTATGCATACTCGATAAATTATAAAACAAACTGTAAAATTATGATCAGAATAATTCCCTCGGGAGAACCAAAATGGCTGCTGGGGCGGTCCGCTATCTCCGCCATATTGGTTCCTTATATTTTAAGACGAGTCTCATCTTCCAAAGAAGTTAAATAATTCCATTAAAGATCACAAGAAAATATATTTACCACGATATGCAAAATTGTTGCAAAAGAATTGACAAAAGTGAAGAAATAACTTATAACGATCCATCGCTTCTATATTTTCGTGGGAAAATGGCTCCAGCAATTTTTCATGGATCCGTTAATTTCGGTAGTTAAATTCTGCTGACGCGTTTACTATTTTCGGATTCATATGAGTGAATCAGACTAACGCGGTTCTTCCATGGTAACCGGAAATTGGAGTCGCGGTCCACGATTTCACGGTGGCTCGCGCAACGAGATTATCACGGCTGTCCTCGGTGCACCGCAGCCGCATCCTCGCGTTGACGCGATGCATTCCGGTTTTTTCTCGGATCGTAAATAAGCGAATAAACGCGTCAGACCGGCCGAGACGTTTAACTGGAAGGAGTCCGGGTTCTAGATGACGACACGGTTCTTTCGAACGCGTGGACGCGTGTGCGAAACACTTGTCGGTCGTGCGCTTCTCATCCGACTCTCGATTAGCGGCTTTTTGCTGTTCTTCTTCCTGTCGAGCAATTTTTGTTTCGGTGGTGCGCGATCATGGCGTGCTTCTGATCGCTCTTCGAAGCTGCTCTGAACAGATTTCAGTCGATTTTTATACGTCGAACGGCTCGAATCATTTTACACCGTCATTTACTGCCTCCGAAGTGGCCTAAAAGTGCATGGATTATGTTTCAAGCCATAATTATCTAACCCGTTGAATTTTCAAAGATTTAGAAATGATATTTTTAAAAGAAATTCTAGATACAAATAAAATCGTTAAAACAAATCGAAATAAAATAGATGAGGCTCGAGATAGCGAAAATACTGCTAATTGATAGATTAACGTATGTCTTCTTGGATCGAAATAATAAAATTCTTGAGAACCTATTTAAGGTATGACTCAGAGGCGATTGAAATGCAGATTATTTCAGCAAGTTGTAGAACTCGAAAAACCAGATTTGAGAAATACCGCTTGGCGTTCTCGAAACTGGCGTTCCGAAGTTACGTTTCGATTAAGAGATTTTAGTGGCAGCCACGAAGAACGGGAGCAGTAGATTCCATTCTCTGTGCACGGTGTTATCGATACAGCTTATTAAACACTTGTCTCCGTCGTCTCCTTTATCTCCTCGCTACTCCTCGTCGCTCTTCTCCGATAGCGCGTGCATCTGTCTCTCTTCAGGCCCGCACCAGTGGCGCGCCACATGTATAATCGTGGGCCTATCTTCCACCTCCATTCCCGCACACTTTACATTTCCCCCTGGCCCCCTCCTCGTGCACATACTTAGGGTACCCAGCATGTGCGCGAAAGTCGGACAAGTTTGTTGGAAAACGCTTCGTCTCGTTACGATTACGCGCCTTTTGTTACCACCGTTTTTAGGACATTTTCATTGCAGATCTTCCTGGAAAACCTGAACCTTTTAAATAAATTTTAAATTCATGCGTCGACAAATAAAACGCTTTTCTTGATTTTCGGTTCATTCTCAGCGGTCTTATTCATTCTGACCTGCTTTGAAATTCTCAAGAATAGAGAAATAAAATTCCTCTTTCAACTCTCGGCTTCTTTTCAACCCCTACCATGCGAAAATGTGCTGTCATTTTTATCTTGGCCTCGTTAAAATTCTTAGGAAGAGAGAAATAAAATTCCTGGGTCGTTTGCAACCCCCGAAACGTAAGAGAACGAGAATCGTTCTACGTCGGCCGCATTAAAATTCTCAAGAGGAGAGGTTATGTTCCTTCTAGAATTATTCCTCCGTTATTTTCTGTTCGAAGCATTTTGGAGGTTTCAACGATGACGGAGCCTGTTTATAAAATAATAAGGAAACGCACCGAAGGCTTGTCAATTATAATCCAAACGTTAAATCGAACGCTGTGACGTTAAATAAACAGTCGCGGGTAAAATCCTTCCTTCGCGCCGCGTCGGGAACTGCGATCGTCAAAAATGATCGACGCTGGAATGAAACGTGTTAATTATGTAAGTCTCCCGACACGGTCTCTCGAATGTAACACACGGTGCTTGTTTCGTGAACGAGTTAAGCAAACGAGCCTCGTTTATTTATACAGCTCGATCATTCGAGCCGACGGTAAAGAAACAACGGAAAAAACCTACCCGCGCGTGTTTTCACAATTCGTGCAATTTGTTTGGAAAACTTTCGACTCGCCTATGCAGCAAAATCTCTTTTAAAAATTGCCGATCCTTCCTGCCTCAAATTTTTATTCTAATCGCATCGTGTGATGTAATAATACCATTTTTAGAACCGCTTATCGCTCGCTACCCCCCCCCCCCCAATCAAATTCACCCTCTCAACTCCTGCAATCAGCGGGTCCAATTGGATTTATCACCGCCATCCTTCTCCGTCGGCAGCCCTTTATCTTCGCCCTTCTTATCGTCTACTCTACGTACTCATTAAAACGCTCGTTCCTCCCCCAGTTCGGGCATCCGCCCTTGTTAATTACTTTAGCCGAAGCTAGTGCTCGAACCTCGCTGATTAAAATCATCCCCTTTCTTCGAGCTACCCTTCCCTCGATCCTCGGTATCCGACGTTGCACAGGGATCCATTAATCAAAGCATGTCAAAATGTACGGGAAAATCTCAAGAGAAATTCAACTTTCAGTTCCCGTTACGTTTTGATACCAATCTATCAGAGCCGGTACCGTGGCAGGAAAATACGAGCTCTGTTTCAGAAGCTACACATTTTTCTTCTTTACAGAGTCACGCCTTGCTTCGATTTAGAGGTAACGAATAACATTCATACTTAGTAGGTTATGTGTGAGAACTATTTAAATAAATCATTTCAATTTCATTTTCAAATTAATTTTCAAATAAACGAACGATTGCTTCGTTCAACTCCAAAATCGATGAAGAGAGAAATACAAGCTTGTCCTACTATCCCAGCGCATCCCCTATCAGATCAAATAAAACGCCACGAAAAATGACCTACCCCAGATACAAAACCCTTAAAAACTCCTCCTTGAAGTAATAAATGTGTAAAATAATACAACAATATATGAAATATAATATATATCAGTAAATATCAGTAAGTATATATCAATAAATATCAATAAATACATGTATCAATAAATATAAAATACCAATAAATACTAGGAAATATATACATCAAGAAATATCAATAAATACATGTATTAGTAAATATAAAATACCAATAAATACCAGTAAATATATACATCAATAAATATCAGTAAATACGTGTATCAATAAATATAAAATACCAATAAACATTAGTAAATATATACATCAAGAAATATCAATAAATACATGTATCAGTAAATATAAAATACCAATAAATACCAGTTAATATATACATCAAGAAATATCAGTAAATACGTGTATCAATAAATATAAAATACCAATAAACATTAGTAAATATATACATCAAGAAATATCAATAAATACATGTATCAATAAATATAAAATATCACAAATACTGGTAAATATAAGTATCAAGAAATATCAATAAATACAAAATTTAAGTACGACGAACAGCGAGCCAAAAATCGGAGGAAATTCCTCCGGCATCGAGGGGCATCTCAGCACCCCCGCAGTCCAAGGGGCGACCGTGAACCCCATCAGCAATTACTTAACGGCATCGCGAACCTCGGCAATTACTTGCAGCCGAAACTCGCGATTAATTTTCGTTCATTAAAATCCTGGTTGCTGGCCTAAAGGTTTCCCTCTCCCCGGCGGCCGTCAAGGATCCGTCCTCTATCCGCACACGTGTTCTCCCTCTCTGCTCTCATCGGTTCTCTCGTTCCTTCGGCTCGGTTGGCTGAGCCGACGACTGGCACTCGCTTGTCCATCGGTCTCGTCCCTTCGCTACTCTGCTCGTTCGTTTTTGCGGCCAGTCAGCTCGGTATCGCATTATGCTACGGTCGCGCCGGTGCAAGCCGCTGTATCCTCGTCGCCTCCATCGCCGGTGCAGCCTCGTCGACGTGCAGCTACCTGGAATCGGTGCAACGTGACCCGCGCCGCCTGGCATGCGTTCGCCGGGAAAATGGGAAAGACCGCCAGCAAGCTGAAATCGAAACGGAGCCAGAGTCAGTGTCCCTTTTTACCATTTTCTCGCGCGATTTTTACCGCGATCGTATTTGTTTATTCTTCCTGCAGTTTGAACAGTTTTGCTACAGTTCGTCATCAGCTGGACCTATAATTGCAATCTCTCTCTGTCGGTTCCGTAACAATTTCATTGCAATTGCATGAATTCTTACTTTTTAAGAGCCTAATTTAATGGAGTTTGTCCTCAATAGTGTACCATTTGTGGAATTGTTTAACTATAGTTAATATAAAATTTGTTGACAGAAGTCACGCTTGCTTTTACTAGAACATTTAGAGATTTTGTGAACGATTTATTAGTGTTCCGGTTCCTGTGAAAGTTTCGGCATATTTATGTTTTCGTGGTGACATTCTACGGTTGTGTTTCGAAAGATACGTGAAAGGAAATGATCGTGCCATTGCTGGATACCCGACGTCTTTCTCTCTCTCTCTCTCTCTTTCATAGATCCGATCGTCGGTGTTCGGTGATGGATTAGCATGACAGTTATTAATTCGATGTGTCACGATCAAGACGAGGTGATTCGGTTTCGTGGTGAAAGGCCAGTGATGAGTAGATGATGTTCGGCGAGCACGTGCTGGACGATACGAGCTGCGAGCGAGGATCGCTTGGATCGCCGTACGGACGACATTCGATCACGTATTTCTGATTCAGGGATCATAATAAATCGCTGCGAGGGCAATCAGCGCAGATTGTACATTTCGATACGCAGCGTTCTATTTTCTCTCTCTCTCTCGATTTCTTTCGCCGTCGCTTCTCAGCGACGAGATCGCGAATTTTTGGGAACGCGTTTCGGAGTTTAATATATTTTGGAGCAGCAACGGGGCGCGGTGTTTGTTCGAGCAATGTCGCAACGAGTGACGCAAAATTACCGCGTGTTTGTCAAACAGACGGCGCAAGATAATGGGGAAATTCGCGTAGCCGTGGAACGTTTATCGCCGAGCGACGCCCACGAGGTCGATCGGCTCGCGGATCGGCTCGCGAATCGGCCTGCAAGACGTGTGCAGAATCGCGTCGGAGTGCTTCGTTTCAAAATCGAAACTGGCGCGGAGCACGCCGCCGTAAGATGTAGGTCGCTAGTTGGTGGCTCCCTTTTGCGCGCGGCTCGCAAATCCGCCGCGTCGACAGGGAAAACAAACAACGGGCAGTGGTTGAACAAACAATCGCTGACCGCCGAAAATATTTTTATGGGCGTCGAACGCCGTCGCTGGTAAATATTTGGGCGAACCCCCACGCGAAAGAGACATCGAAATGCAACGCGGTCGACTCGTTTGATATTGTTGCAATTTTACGATAAATAAAACCACTTTGTGTTTGAACTGTATATAAATTTGCTCTGATAACGCGTACACTCGTGGAGGAGAGTATTCGAACGCTTGTGTAACTTTGACTTCTGCGTCATCTATTTAAATGAATATAGAGGGAAAGAATTCTTTACTTTCGATTTAGTATAAATTGTTGCTTACATAATTGAGTTGAGAAGTGATCGAAATAATTTTGTCTTAATTTTTATTATTATTTGATTCTTTATTTATGATGTTTTATACCCCTATTTTATGGGGATCGACAGCCATGTATGAGATAGGTGTAAGTATAATTTATTATCTTAATCTGTTAATGCATCTGAAGGAATTGTATAATTATGAATGCATTTTTCTCCCATTTACCCGCTGATATTCACACAATATGGTAAAAATCGACTAAAAATGCATTCCAACTTACAGGATTTTTCAGATGCATTAATAATTTGTTTATGCAACGTTTAACAATAAATCGAAAGTTTTTTGTACGTTGACATTTATATACTCTAATATACCGTAAAGGATTTTCTCCCTTTAATGTATCTTTATTTAAACATATAGCGTAGAAGTCAAAGTTACGCTATTGTTTCAATACTTTCGTGTATGAGTGTACGTGTTCACACTCTGCTTGACCTGTAAAAAGGACACTGATGCATTAGATTCCACAGGAAGCTCGGTATTGTCTCGTTCGTTTCGCCTAACTGCATCTAGATGACCCGATCAATATTATTACTATTATTATTACTATTCTTACTACAATCATCATATAATTAGCAATTACTATACACTCTTCTGAAATATTTCCGAGCAGACTCCCGTAAAAAGCCGTGAGAGCAGAAAGAATCCAGTGGCTCCGATATCGATCCGCGAATAAATTTGCATAAAATGCAGATTCCATTAGCGAACATTTTATGCTAATCGCCGCGACTCGGCAAAAAAATGAACGTTTCGGGACACCCTTCCTCCGCATAATTTCTAGAGAAGCTCGAAAGTAACGCTCGATGTTCCTGCTAGGTTCCACGAGCGATGGATATCTATTTTCTGGAACTAGGTGTCTACGCGCCTTATCGGATCGATAAAGAGACGATAATGCAGTTCGTTGTATCACAATGCTTCTCGGTAATCGCGCCTGGAGCGACTTCCGATCGATTCCTTTTCTTCCTGGTTTCTCGCCGCCGGGATTCGTCGACGCCGCGCGCAAGAAGCCGCCGCGTTGACTTCTGTGTCAGCTGTGCGCAAAAACTGGGCTCAATTGCGATTCCAGCCGCGAGGTGAACGCGCATATAATTACGCGGCCACGGAGGAAACGGGGAGTCACGGGGGGACGTTTCGCTCACGCGAAGAAAACTTTTCGAAGAAACGTTCAGGTAGAACCGTCGCCGGTTTCCTGCGGTACCTGGAGCAGAGATTGTTTCGTTTGTTCAATCGTCTTCTTGCGAAACACAACCTCTGCTATTGTCCTCGTCCGTTGATTAGAGACCGAGATACTCTAATCACGGTTCCCAGATTAGATCGCGCGAGCATGTTGCATCTTCTATGTTTAGATACGAAGGAAACGGCTGAATTCGTTCCTCCGAATCGACGAGTTTTACCGATCTCACGTTTCATCGGACTAACGAATTAAAATGCAGAGGAGACGCTTTTATGCTTGCGCGTAGGTGTAAGATGAACGGATCGCTGTTCTGATTCAATACTGAGACGTTTCTAGAAAAACGTGATACCATTTGTGGTTGCTACTTCAAAGCAAATAGTATTATCCGGATCATGCAATAGTGAAGTATCCTTAAATGTATGAGGCACCAGCATTAGTCACTATATATCACTATCCTATTTTTATGTTTTTTTTGTGAGTATCTGGTGAAATATTGATATTAAAATATCTATATTTGTTTAGATATTTTGTTTTTTTCAATATTATTTAATATCATTGTTCAATATTATTTCGATACGTTAGTACAAATAGTGAAAATATGGTAATAATATTATGTTATATTATGTTTTTATGTTTTTTTTTGTGAGTATCTGGTGAAATATTGATATTAAAATATCTATATTTGTTATATTATATCATTATTCAATATTATTTCGATATGTTAGTACAAATAGTGAAAATATGGTAATAATATTATGTTATATTATGTGTGTAATAGTATGTATATTGTATATAATAATATGACAATAATATTCGAACACCAAATTATTATTATTTAACTACCTCTTTCTTCAAACTTCATTATTTAAACATACCTCGGTATTGGACAAGATCGGCGAAACGTCGTCGCGCGAGTAACAAATCGCTGAAAAACTCGTTCCTGCAAATTGTTCGATACGAGAAAGAAGAAAACACGAACCCCGAACCGCGATCACGTGCTAAAAAAGCCGACGGTAATTTGTATACTTCGATTCCCCGTCTATAGAACGAGGAAATAATGTTTCCAGCCATCAATCTCGCGAAGAACATGCGAGCTTTCGCCGTCGGAAGAAGAATAATAAATCTGCGCCGCGAAAAAACTTGAAGACATAAACTTCTGTCCTTCGATTCTTCTGGTCAAACGAGGAAATGAATTCTGCAGCGACTAATCGCCGCCATTAATCACAGAAATGACACCCGCCGCCCATTCCGCGCGGTGTAGTACGGTATTCTCGCAGTACAATAGGAATTTGTTAGCGAACGGAGAAACCGATCGATCGGCTCGCCGGACACGAAAAGGAAGAGAATATTCTGAACACGGCCTCGATTCGTGCGCCGACGGCGCGACCTCGGGAACGACACCTATCGCGGCGTTTTCAGCCGATAGTGCCTCTCCAAACGTTGCATAGTTATCTCGGTAAACCGGCGACCTTATCAGTCGTCAGGTATTGTGCCGGCGAAAGAGCGAGAGGCCGGCTTGCGACGCAAAACGCACCTGCATTCCACGATTCCGCTTTCCGAAACGAACCGCCGCCACACACGGAGCCCTTCTTCTCTCTACGTGTGTCCCGGCCTGTCCTCTCCAAATCCTCGAGACGCTTCTTTTTCTACCGACGGGGTGTCCTTTCTCCTCCTCTCGCCCTTTCTACAATTCTTTTCGCTTCCAACCGACGGCTAAACCGTGAAATCCTGTCTCCTTGCCACGGACGTTTAACTTTTCGATGGCTCCGACTTTGACACCGGAGCTGCTACGTCGCTTAATCGATCGTTTTAGAAGTTTATTGTAATTCCTGGGAGATAGTTTCTCGGAATTTGATCGAATTGAACGCGTTAGGTGCCAGCAAACGAGCCTGGAAATTGCTGTGAAAGCTGAATAATTTAATTAACGAAACTGAAAGCAGAGGGTTAAAGACCATCCATAGTGCGTTGTAATTCTTTTGTATTCTAAGCAGTCGATTCAATTTGTTCGAATATATTGCGATAAAAATTTGTTAGCAGTTATTAGAGATGTCTGTTTATTCAGAAGATAAATAATCGTGAATATAGATAAATGATCGTGATAATAATTTGCGAGTGAGTTCCAGTGACGTTATCTTAGTTAGATAAATTTTCAATTCGTTGTACACACGATGTACAATTTATTTGGTAAATGACATTGCGGAATAAAAATTGTTGGAGGAAATATTTATAATAACAATGATACATTGGAATTGTAAGCTATTTGAAATTATGTACGCCGTCATATCGCGCACATTCTCACTTTGAAATTAAAATCGAAGCCAATAAATAACTAGGGAAATTAAAACCAGGAATTATTTATTGACGAGAAAAGTAATGAGAAAACGACGAAGATACTCGATGCGTGACACTATTATCTAATTAAAAATGTCGTTTCTACCCTCCGCGTATGTATAGTTATTTCTCCAGAATTTATCGAACGTCGCGTGTCACGTTAGCTTATTAGATGTTAGCGACACGCGCTATTAGTATACAGAGTTATGCGCATTGTTCAAACAATTACATGACTGCAGATTGCATCTAAGTGCATACTCAGCTGACATTACATAACTAGAAAACTGGTTATCAGGCTCGCATTTACACCTCGTGCGGTCATAATGGTTTCTATAAACCAGTTTGTGTCATTGCGTTTAACGGAACCGTTTTATCTTTTCGGACGATAGTACCTACAACGCGTAATGCCTCTTAAATAGGTTCGTTCGAAGAGCGTCCTTTTAACGGAGCCCTTTTAAAACTGTCTCGCTCGTAAGAACGCAGGAAAGGGAGACGGATTACCAAAGGAAGAGGCTAAATGACAGTGCCCTCTCGTCGCGTACTTTTAAAATTAGCTCTTCAATTAGCCTTAAATGGATTTCTAAAGTGAACCCTAACTGCAACAGCTTCATTATTGAAGATTGTTGGCGAGTTCCATTCTTGTACAAAATGATCCTGTTATTGTTCCAATAAAAAATAATAAGAAACGTCATAGCTTCAATTAATGATTAGAACGTGTTTTCTTCCTTTATGTAAATTTATATGTAACACCAATTTCGTTCTGTGACTGTTAGTATTCAATTTTCAACTCTTAATTTTTAATTTCTAATCTTTTATTTTTTATTTTAAATTTTTATTTTTTATTTTTTATTCTGAATTTTTAATTTGCAAATCTTTTATTTTTAATTCTTAACACTTTGCCGGCCGTTCATTTCTCGACTCATTACTGAGGCGAGAGAAGCGAATCCTAAAATTAAGCAACAAAGTATGCGTTCTCTCGGCAGGAAAATTAATTTACATCTAAATAGCATACCTGCTGTTAGCCAAAAATCCTAAGCTCAAAAATATTAGTGCTGGGCACTAATCAGCATAGTGGAAACATGATAACCGTCGGCGAGCAAAAGTCACGCCAGCGTGACAGCGGCCGGCAAAGTGAAGTGTTAATTTCTAATCCTTAATTTCTAATTCTTAATTTCTAATTCTTAATTTCTAATTCTTAATTTTTGAATTTTAATTTCTAATTCTTAATTTTTGAATTTTAATTTCTAATTCTTAATTTTTGAATTTTAATTTTTAATATTTAATTTTCAGTAATCTCTGTACGATTTTAAATTGCAACGATTGCAAGTTCACAATCAAACGATCGCATCGTCATAGTATCGCCTTCGAAAATGGAAAGCTGCTCGAAACAATCCAAACAAAAGCCGCTCGCAGTTCTTGACTGCAATCTATTTTCTGTCTACGCGACTGACGACCGGTCGATTCGCACGGCTCGCCGCGCCGGTTTCGCGAAACCTAAGCGAAAGGGTTAAGGGGCAACGTTCGAATCCCGGCGACTGGAAAGGAGGCTGTCGAGAACAGGTTTATATCTGCTCGGCGCTAGAAGGCGGCCGAAGATAAACGGATCGAAGCGAAAGTGAGCCCCGGTGACTTCAGTTTCTGGCGAACGGCTCGAACGATCCGCACCGCACGTGTCCGGGACAAAAGCGAGCCTCGACCTGATGTGTAACCGGCGTGCAACGATTCCGGAAACCCCATGAGACCCCGTGAATCGACTCGGGGCCCCGCTCTCCGAGAGAAACGATCCTCGGGAGGCCGTCGATCGTGGGCGGTTCTCTCTCGATTGGGACCAGGAACGATTGTCCGCGGCCAGTTCGTAATGCGCGTGGTCGTTTCGCTGCACCTGTGATCGCGTTCGGAACCAGCCGTGGAATTTCAATGGGAGATACGTGGCGTTGTTCTGCGGTATTTGCATGGGGCACGCGTGTTCGGCCGCTGGATCGCGCGACCCGGCAAATTACGCGTTTCTGTCCGCGATTCGTTCGAATGTAATTGCGTGGTGACCTTGAGTGAAGAAGAAGACATTGTACGCCTCGATTTCGGTGTATAGGTGCTGTATTGATGTGTTTGGATACGAAATGAGGTTGCTATTGTGCTCACGTTCGAAGGTATTTAGCTTCGTTGTGTGGATATTTTTCTTTCATTATCTGCACGATGTACGCATTCCTGGCAGATTCGGAAAATGACGTTTCATTCTTGTGGAATACACGAGTATGTGCCTTGGACGACAGCGTTTTTATTTTAGTTTTGCAACCGAATGGAGTTTTTGAGTTTTATTTTGAACTCGAAAATTGCTGTTTATTTATTTTTTATATCTATTTTGCCTAATATTTATTTTGTTTAATTTTATTTCGTCTAATATTTATTTCGTTTAATATTTATTTGTCTAATATTTATTTTGTCTAATATTTACTTTGTTTAATTTTATTTTGTCTAATATTTATTTCGTTTAATATCTACTTATCTAATATTTATTTTGTTTAATATTTCATAATTCAGTAATTCATCAAGGAAGTTGATTTTACTAAACAAAATTTGCACAGATTTAGCAAATAAAACAGTTTCGCCAGTAGCAATTTTTCTAAATTTAATGCATATATACAATTTGATTATAATATACCAAAAGTTGAACTGAAATAAAAATTATCGTACTGCTATAAAATTTTACAGGAATTGATAAATAAAAGATTTTGTGCCTTTATTTATCTATTTCACCTGATTACCTCACAGTGTGAGTATTATGAAATAGAAATATGAATTGCACTTTTGGTAGTTTTGTACATTATCGTGTCTGTATTAATGCAGTGGTTGCTTAACCATATCTAATCGGTAACGAAAGTGAATCTGAATTATGCTGTGCAGTTTAGACTGGCATACACCGAACAGGTGAACGGTAAATGTTAGTCCGCGAAGAGGGGGATCGGGTGAATGGGGGAAGGGGAAGCAATTTTTCTCATCGTTACTGTCACGGTTGATTTTGTTAACGAGTAATTAAAGCGTCGAGGTCACCGGGATCGAATAAGGAAGAATCTAATTTGCTACTAGCTTGGAGAACCTGGAATTGGAAAAGTTGTTGCAGCCGGTAAACCTTGGGAACAGTGCATTGTCCCGGGGAATAGTGTTGCCTTTTGTTCGAATTGTCGACTGGTCTTTTCTCGAATAATGCCTTGTTAGTAATCCAAGAACGTTCTTTTCTGCGACGACAGACAATAATTGAGAAACCTGCAGTCGGTAACGAAAATATTGGGACACTCTATAAAACGGAGTAACTTTTTTAAAACTGGACTAAATGACTTCTTTTCTAGATGATAGAGAGACCAATCTGCTAGACTATAACTAGGATGCTTTTCTTAAATTTTGATACTGCTTAGAATAACAAAATAAAATAAAAAATCTCATATTTAGTTCTTTTCGTCAGAGCCTATAACGAAAATTTAAATAATGTGTTTAGTAAAAGCTCTCATTTTTTAGCTTTGTTTATCTGATCCAATGACGAAAATTTAAAAAATGTGTTTAGTCAATAGCAGAGGAAAATAAAAACCTCTCATTTTTTTGCTTTGTTTATCTGTGTCTATAACGAAAATTTAAGAAATGTGTTAAATTTTGAAACTGCTTAGAATAACAAAATAAAATAAAAAATCTCATATTTAGCTTTGTTTATCTGACCCAATGACAAAGATTTAAAAAATTTGTTCAGTCAATGGCAAAGGAAAATAAAAAGTTCTGATTTTTTAGCTTTGTTTATCTGTGTCTATGACGAAAATTTAAGAAATGGGTTTAGTAAAATAAAATAAGAAATACGTATTTGCAAGCTAAAGAAATTATGAAGATTGCTTTCGACTTACAATAACGCTTCTCTTGCAATCTAAATCGTAAAATCTAGGACGCAATTTGGTTCGCTCGTATCGAAGTTTCCAGAAGCAATAAAAATCGTGATTAAAGAAGGCTTATTCTCGATCGAGATCGACGCTCAAAAAAGTGATTCACGACTGAAACCCGATCGATGGCCCGCGCTGTGGATATCGAGGAGTCTGGCTCATATAAATGGCATTCGCTTATCGTTCGCATGTAGCTCCGATAAACATTTCGCGATCGAATCTGCGTTCGCATCAACACGTTTTTCTTGCGAATTCGCTTCGTGGAAGAGGATAATGTCGACACCAGCAATAACAACGTCGATAGAAACAATTGATCGGAGATTGGTCGTGCTGCGACATAATCAGCCTGTTGACACGATTTAACCCGTGAACGAGCGCTCTCGGATTGAGATGATAGCGAGCGACAGAACAGCTGCGCGAGCTAGGATCGACAGAGATCTGCTCTTGGGATCCACAGATGGTCGCGTCATTTTTCTGACAATTTCCAGGTGATGGCTTTTTGCTAGATTTTAAATTAGATCAACCGTTCAGTGGAATGACACTTTATTGATAAAATGATCTGCCAAGAATTCTTTGATTATTATTTTGCTCGAAGAAATATTTTTAGATCTCAATTGTTTAATTTTTACCGGTAAAACTGCTTTATTTGCTAAATCTGTGCTATTTTTGTGATTATCTTATTTTTAAAGAATTACTAGGTGACCAATAAATAAATATTAAACAAAATATATATTAAACCAAATGGATATTAAATGAAATCACTATTAAACGAAATAAATATTAAACAAAATAACCATTAAGCAGAATAAATGTTAAACAAAATAAATGTTAAACAAAGTAAATATTAAACAAAATAAATATTAAATAAAATAAATATTAAACAAAATAAATCATGATTTCTCTGATCAAATCATTTTTATCGAATTTAATCATCGGCTCTTAAAATTCTCATAGCGTTCAAATTTTCGTCGGTTACAAGTATCGTTCGAAATGGGAAAAATGATGGGTTTGTATGCTTCAGGCATAGCATGGAGCTTCCGGTTTCCATCTATGGGCGCCCTGCAAAATCTAGGCGCCAGCGGCCGTCGTCGAAAGAGGAACGGTCTGTCCTCTTCAGCTTCTTGTAAGGACCTCTATCAGAAGCGACACACGATCCACCTACAACCGGAAATCATTATTCAGAAGGAGCACTCCATCATCGTAACTCCTCTGACGCCGGGTGATCTTGACGACGAAGACAGCCGAAGGTAACCGCAGCCGTATTAACTACACACCACATAACCAACAGCTAACATTAATATCCTCCTCTTCATCTATTCGAATCATCGCTAACCTCGTCATCTCCGCAATAAACTTTCTCACGGACGTAAAAATTGTATAATCATTCGACTGCGGATTTTATGCGTTACGACGAAACATAAAATAGTTGGAAGATTGAAAGCAATTACAAGTGTTGATCTATTAGGGTAGAACCTCGATTAATCGAACTGCATTTTCCTCGATCTTTATTATTTAGAAGGACTTTTATTTTGCATAAACATCCGCAGCTTAATGATTATTGAATGTCCCAAGGAATGATAAACTACGCGTGCTTCAAGGTTGATTTATCCTATTTTATTTATTTCATTAATCGCCAGAGGTATCTAATATTTTAAAAATTATATAGTAATATCGGAGCTTACAGTGGTGCAATCTAACAATTTTATCTCAACGATATATAATAAATTATTGGTTGCCAATTTATAGGCTACCAGTCAGTAAAGTGTTAATAATCAAAATATTATTTATTATTCTCAAAATATAAAATATGAAGTATAGCATGAGTTACAATGACAAGAAAAACCTCAATAATTTAGTATTTATTTACACGTTTGCACACAATTACAAAGTATCGTTGGGTCGCCAGCGACCCACCCACGGTCGTTCTAGGGTTAAAAGCAGCACCCAGTAAATTAGAATCTTAGTGTGAAGTTTCGAGAAGAGTCTGACACGTCTCCAAGAACGTCATAGTGATTCACGGATCAACAATGTTTCGCTGGTGCCCGGGATCCCCTTGGCTGAAAGACGCCACAATTTTCGAGATACCGATCGGCTACACCTTCCCTTTGGTCCCGTATGTGGTAAAAAGGGAACGAACAGAGGCCGGGACCTCAGGCATCGGGACCTTGAAAGGACTTTTCCTACGGAGTCGAGATTCTTCTCTTCATAAGTTATGAATTAGCCTGTCGGAGGGTACGCGATGGTACCGGTCCAGGAAAATAATAGTGCCGGCAGGTCCCGAACCGGTTTCCCTCGGTCTTTGCCTTCGAAACAACATCCTGTGCCGGAGATCACAAGACTCCGGGAATCCCATAACCAGACGGAATGGGGGAAACTGTATACCTTGTACCTCTTTCGTAATCCCGTCGAGAATCTGTCGGAGACATTGTACCTTGTCTCGGCTCTGCTCACCAGTCGACGTCATAGTTATCTCAATATTCCGCCTAACGATAACATTGTGATTGGTTACGTTCCTGTCACTGTATTTCTATTATTTCGGACCGAGTCTCTGGTACAGCAAAGCCTTTAATAGAATTTTGTTTAAATATCTGGGTCAATATTTAATTGAGCTATGCAGCTAACTGGATACATTATTTTCTTACTGTCTAAATTGTTTAACGAGAAACTGAAGTATGTTTATACAAACCACGTTATTGTCTGACAAGCTTAGGTATTTCTTAGATTAACGAATCATTTCATGAAAATTAACACATTACGTTATCTTATTGTTAGTTTCGAAAATATATGAACCGAAAGAGATGTGTTAATGAATACTAAAATAAAAGTTGTACGAAATGAGATTTATGAAATATGCGGATTAATTATCCGATTGTTTGAGAAATTCGCCGAATTAAATGTCGTAGATGTTGTACAATTAGATAAGGAACTTTGACGGAAATATCTGACAAGGTTCGGCGGAGTGTGTCGGTAAGAAGATAATGGCATATTAGATCAGCAAAGTAAATGTTAGGGCGCGTACGATGCATGGAATTCTTTAATCAATATTTTCTTTATTTTTATCGATACCGATACACGCCGTCACGATTTCTGTTCGATGCATCTGCGTCCATCGTCCGTCACTCAGAGCAAATAGCCGCATCTGCACATTTTTAACGCGCTTACAATCTTATCGTCCTTCGACTCCGAAAGGACAGTCCTATCATTGATCCCGTCGAATCGAATTATATCAATAACTTCCGTCTCGACAATGTCTGCCTATGTATCTGAAACACGAAACTCGCGATCGACGGACGTGTTTCCTATGCAAACAGTAGAAACCATAAACGAGAATCGCTGAGAAAGCTTTTGAGCTATTTACGTTTTAATCAACGTTGTTTATAAAATGTCTTCTGTTTCCGTTAACAGTCTTAGCAAAGTTCTAAAAAAGACGTTATTATTATTTAAAGAGAACTAGAATTTCGAAATTCCAACTTCGAAATATGTTACAATTGTTTTTAGAGTTCATATTTAGTATTCAGTCAAATGCAAAATAGCAAGATCGTTTAAATAATTTAAAGATATCATTAAGGAGATGAATAAATGTCTATGTAGTTTCAGTATCTTGCAATTAACGAAGAATATTTTTATTTTGCATAAAGATCCGCTATTTAGTAATTATATTATATATTATATAGTAATATAACCATACAGGTGTCCCAAAAGTTTCTCGCAATCAGGAAATGAGGTCATTTGAAGTAACATTTTCCTTAGCGAAAATGCAATCCGCGGCTTTGTTTACAAATTATTGACGAAATACAGCGACCAATGGAAGGCGATCAATGGAGCTGGGCTTCGATCGCTCATTGGTCAGTGTTTTTCGTTGATAACTCGTTAACGATGCCTCGGAGAAAATTTTTATAAAGGAAAAAGTTGCTTCGAATAACCTCAGGAACCTCTTATTTCCCGATTGACTTTTGAGACACCCTGTATGTTATATAATTAGTATTCTATGGTAACGATAGACGTTCGGATTTGCGAGGAACAGAGGCGTCATTTACGCGGTGCGATTAGGGTAGCTCGGGGTAGTCGTCGCGCAGCCGTTAATGCAGATGTAGTATGCAATCTCTGCAAGTCTGCACGCGAGATCTTGTTACAATGACATTAGAGGCAGCAGAATGATAAGACCCGCGGTATGCTTCTACGAATGCCATGCTAACCGCTTGTATCTGTACACCCTTCCCGTTCCTATTTATAACGGCAGCTCCCAGAAAATTTCATGCCTATCCCCTCTTAAGGAACTGCATTTTACGGAAGCTTTATTTTGATATTTCTGACGAAGATACATTTAGCATTCTACGAAATGTTGAGAACGATAGTTACGCCATTAGTATCCACCGTGTGAATATTATTCGACTATCGAACTTCTGACAATTAATTTATCATTTCACAGTTCCTTAAAAAATATGGTGACAACCATGTTGTCTGATTTTCAAAATTCATTTTTATTGTAATATATTCGAGCAAACTGAATTTTCTTATGTGCTTAGAACGCGGAAGAATTAAAATACCAACCACTATGATAAATTTCAACTTTTTGATTCCAGTTTCATTAATCAAATTACTCAGATTTCGTGGAAATATTTTCGGATATATTACAGTTATTAACACATTACACGGATGATACATTCTTGGAAAATTGAATTTAAAATGAAATCTATTTTGAATGGAGCAACATATGATTTAATTTAACTCTTTGATATTTTATAAGTCCGGTCCGTATTGTCTTGATCGATTGCGTCTCCCTGCTTCGTTTGGAATTTCCAAAACGTAAGGACAACGAATTAATCTCGCGCAACTTAACTTTGCTATCGATTTAATTATAAATTTTGCTTCGATTAAATAAAATACTTCGGTTTCACTAAAATGTCGAAGCGTTAAAGAGCAATTCGCCTGGATCATTGCACTCGAACCAAGGCCGCCAGGGTTCGCTAATCCGAGAGCAACCCCCGTCGGCGAACAAAACGATTCCGTGGCCTGGCAAGGGGCTGATTAGAATAAACGCCCCACAAGGACCATTTCCTAGTCCTTGATCAATCGTACGCTCGAGGTTGTTCAACTTCCTCAAACAGCCGTGAACAAAACAAGAGCACAGATGCGTTTTACGGGTTCCTAGACCCTTATCGAACGCTTTTGTTCGACGCAGGCGCGCCGGCACCCTTCGCGCCCCCTTTCTCCTTCTCAAACAGATCAATAACCACCGTTCGGTGCTCCCCGCGTCGCTGCTATCGACTATACCTAACGGCGACTGATAAGAAAAGCCTAGCCCTGGCAGGCCGTCGACGTTCGAAAAAAAATCGGAATAATCTTCGATCGAACGACCGGTGTCAACTCGACGCCACTCGAGAACGGAGAGAACGCAGGCGTGGGTGAGACCGCGACGGGTGCGTCGCAGTAACGTACGAAGTGCATACGAAGTTCGATGCACCGTCGCGTGCACCGGCGCCGAAATAGCGGAATTTTTCGATGCGAAACGACTGATCGAAAGCTTCGGAAACAATCGAGCGTTCAGGTATCAGAGATCATCGGTAATTTGTTGTTAATATGTTCTTCGATTATTAGAGAAATTAGGCGCTTGAAAATTTGGAGATCGTTGGTAATCTTTTCTTAATGTGATCTACGATTATTAAAGAAATTAAGCTAAGTAATTAGGCGATGGCATTCTATTTTACTGTGAGAACAAGGGAGAATTTTTTGAATTTGCAGTTTGGATCTTTACGGAATTTATTTAGTACTAGAATTTTGCGAATTAAAAAAATCTCTTTTGTTCTTAGGATAAAATAAATTTAATGTTGTCTCCTAATTATATAGTTCCATTTCTTTAGCAATCGAAGAAAATACCATCGACAATCTCGAAGTTTCAAAGCAAAATTAGGCCGGTGGACAGGGTAACAATGGCTCTCTTTTTAGATACTGTGAAGATGATTTATAATCGCTAGCAAGGGATCAAGAGACTATTTTTTAATCATTAATTTATAGTAATTCTTCGTAGGCTTTCTAGCCGAGCGAATCAGGTCTCTCGGATTTTATACCGTGACTTTCCTCTTCCTAATTTCCATTGCCCGAACGAATTGTTGAATAATTGATGGATGTCAGAGAGTTCATCTCGACGAGTGGTTCATTCGTCATGAATATTTTCTATCGAAGAGCCGACACTCGAATTTTTTCTATTAGACAACCGATGCTCGGTGGACACTTAAACGCATTCGCCGATTGCGGATTCCGAAGTTCGCTTCTGTAATCATTACCAAAGGACAAAAGGCTATTTCCATTTCAATAGGAAGACAATTGGGTGCTTCGTATATAATTGCGTCCGATACAAACGCAAAGCGCATCGTGTTTCGTGGAAATATGCAATACAAAAGCATCATTCAATGCCGCGGCCATGCGTTCAAATCTTCGACGGCGAAGAGGTTAAATGCATACTTATTCACTTTTGTCTTGCACTGGAAACTAGGTTGGCAATTCTCATGCATAATTCAAGACTTCTGATGGGATCTATCCGGGTGTAGTCTTTCAAAATGGGCACGGAAGTTAACGCATTTTTGTATTGTAGGAAATGTCGCATTTGTTCCTCGCATTAGATGGTTTCGGTGGAACACCAACGCAGATTGCGATCAGCCTTAAGTTTAAGGAACAATTTTCTTATGGTAACACGTGATAATTAAAGTCGATTTTGATGACCATAAACGCGTATATTATTTACAAACTATTTTCTTTCATAAATATTATATTATCAGTATATTATTATATAATCAGTATATTATTATTAAGTATTTTCTTCTATAATCATTATATTATCAGTATATTATTTATAAAGTATTTTCTTCTGTAATCATTATATTATCAGTATGTTATTTACAAAGTATTTTCTTCCATAAATATTATATTATCAGTATATTATTATATAATCAGTATATTATTATTAAATATTTTCTTTTATAATCATTATATTATCAGTATATTATTTATGAAGTATTTTCTGCTGTAATCATTATATTATCAGTATGTTATTTATAAAGTATTTTTTTCTATAATCATTTATGAATCAAACAGATGCGATAATCAGATCGAGGAAGTTATTCTTCCATGACTAAAATTATGAAAAGTAAAAATAGCACATTCAATTTCTGCTTCTCACGCTTAACTCGCAAAATTTCCATTTTATACAAAGATCTTCGGCATAGCAATCGAAATGTAAATCAACTGCAGGATACGGTAGCCAAAATGAAAATTCTTTTTCATCAATAATTCGATCCTCCTTAAAACTAAAACTACCAAATCACTCAAAATGCCTGATACTAAAATTAAATCCCCAATACTGCAAAAATGTTTTTGTCAGAACTCTTTATATATTACATATTTTATTCATCATTCAAGCATATAACGTAATAAAAATCACACGAAATTTAAATCAAATCTCATGATCGTTAAAAAACAATTTAGAACTCGGTAGTTCGAAAATAAATAAAATGGAATAAATAAATATAATATGTAAAATAAAAAATGCAAAAAAAAATAAAGAAAGAAAGAAAGAGAAGAAAGTAAATGTCTGATTAGAAAACGGAAGTTATTTATGACTCAACCAAATAGAAAACGATCCATCGAAGGGGAAATATTTTTGTTGGCGCGTGGATCGAACCGGTCGCCCCCGAGCTATTAATACCCCACGGGGGGCTACTCCGGGGTCCTCCAAAAATACGGCCCTGGCCATGTCGTGGGTTTCCACGCACATAGTTCAGTGGGGTGCGCGCGCTCGGCCCGAGAGCCGTGTGGCCAAACCCTATCCCGATTTCCCGAGTGTCCGACACGATTTTCCATCGCACCGAGAAAAATTCGTCGCGTTCAGCGACGAGGGTTGGATCAGTGGTGGCTCGAGATGTGAACGTTCCGCGGTGAAACATCACTTTTTCGACGCAGGTCGTCGGAGGTGAGAGCCGAGGAAGAGGAGACCGTGGTGGAGAGAAACGAGGACCAGGACTCCGGTTCCGGAGAGTCTACCGGTAAAACGGGTGACAGCAGCGACTACGCGAATTTACCGATGGTAAGTGCACACTTTTTTAGTTTTACAAAGCCTCTTGTTTAGCGCTGTTTCTCATCGGCATAGGGTCTCCATTTGGAACCCAGTGTCGGTACTCGGGATGAGTTGTGCGAAGACAACACCCCTTGTATAGAGCTGGGGAAAGTCCGAGGACCTTTGGAAGCTGCGTAAACTGTGCCGAATTCTTTTTGGTTAACACTAGAACTGCTAAACCTGGTAAAATGACAGATCTCTGTCTTTTTATTTTACAATTCCTGATACTATGACAACGTTTTTATCGATGATCTTTATATAGACTTCTTCATTCAAGTATATATTATAATAAAAATCGTAACAATATACTTTCATCGTGTTTAGGGCTTGGTGATTCTAGTGTTAACGATGATTTCGAGCAGTCAGCAATGACAGACTGCCGGAAACTTGAAATAACGATAATTAAAAAAGATTGGACAAATCTGAGAGTGAAAATCTGTTAATTGTACTTAGAAGAACTGTCGATTCTATTGTGAAGCATTAGGAAACATGAGAGATCAATTTAGACGTTAAATTTTAAGGGTTTTTAACACTAAACCTGCCGATCGTTAAAAGTGAGGAACATGTGTTGCTCCGTAAGAATGATAACAAGACTGAATTTATTTATGTAATTTCAGAACTTTTTAGATAGAAAATGTGGGACGGGTCATTTTAGCCGGTAGGTTTAGTGTTAATCCATGGCGTTAACGAGCCCATCGACGGTATTCGTCGACGGATGATTTACCATGATCATCGTACGCGGTCGTCGTCTCGGCGAGCCGGCTTTCACGCGTGATACGCTAAGTAAGTCAGTGATAAGTCTCGCACACGAGCGTGGCGATGATCTCTTTATGGACGAACCACTCAAGGCTGTTCTTGTTAAGCCAATTCTCGCCGAGTCCAGACACTTCTTCATTGATCCGCACAACTGTCTCCGAGGCCTACGAAACAATCGTGAAACGTTCGATTGAGATCGCGCCTCGTATCGGTTTACATCAAACGCACCTGTGATGCAATTTACACGGCTCAGGTATAAACTCTTGTTAATTATGTATCTGCTGCGAATTATAGCAATTCGGATTGGTACTT